>VZRX01009556.1:0-31524 GCA_013398075.1 Notiomystis cincta | reverse complement strand
AGAAAGTCCCGAGCGAGGAGCGCGGCTGGAAGGGGAAGGGACAGGCGGTGTCACAACCGGCAGGGTCCTAAAGCCCGCCCGCGGCCCCGGCGGGGACAGACACGCGTCAAAGTCAGCTCTTCCCCCCCAGACCCCTCCGCGGGAGTCTATAGAATTTTTTATATAATATATTGCGTTGGAAGGGACCTCAAAGATCATCTCTTTCCAGCCCCTGCCATGGCAGGGACACCTTCCACTATCCCAGGCTGTTCCAACCTGGCCTGGGACACTTCCAGGGATCCAGGGACAGCCACAGCTTCTCTGTGCCAGGGCCTCCCCACTCTCTTTTTTATCATAAAAACGATTCCTAATACTAATTTCTATCTCTGGTTAAAACCATTGCTCGTTGTCCTGTTGTTGCAACAGGTCCTGGACTGAGGCTCTTGCCTTCAATAAAAAATTCAATCTGCATTCACTTTTCCAGGGATTCAGGCAGCTGGAAGCATTAGCAGGGGAGATGATGTTCATTACTTCAAAGCAGGGCAAAAGCACGGCACTGACAAATCATGGACACCATGGGCTCCCATCATCCATTCTGGTTTTCTCTGCCACTTCAAAATTCCTCTGAAATAACCTGGTGCGGGCACTTTTGAGTCCAAACCAACCAGCTGGGGGTCAAAATAAATCCCTGGGGCACAGCACAGTGAGGGAGCTTGAGTTTCTTTACCAAACCAAGCAGCAACAACAAAGTTTGGAAAGCAGGTGCAGAAAAAAGCAACCTGAAACCTTTGCTTCAGGAAAAAAAAGACACATTTAAGTTCTTATACCATAAAGGTTGGACTGAGATGGTTTTGTTTCTCCATTTCCTGATTTTTCTTTTTTCCAGAAGTGTCTGAACTGATCTGGCTGCAGTGATTTAGGAATCGTGGAATGGTTTGGGCTGGAAGGGTTCTTAAAGATCATCCAGCCCCACCCCACCTTCCACTATCCCAGGTTGCTCCAAACCACATCCAGCCTGGCCTTGAACACTTCCAGGGCTGGGGCAGCCACAAAATTTGGGTATTTGGAAATGAGGGGTGAAGAAGGTTTAAAGAAACTTTACTGACATCTTGACTTTTGATTGCTACAGATCTTGGTGTAGAAGCAGAATATCCTGAGTGAACCTTCCCCATCCTCTAAATCAACAAACCACATCCAGGGAGGAAAAAAAAAAACCCAAACCACCCAGGAAAGCATCTGATAGCATTTTAACTGAGGTGGGAAACTCCCTGCCAAAAACTGAAGGCTTAAACTATTACTCCAGCATTATTCTCATACTAAATCCAAAGCACAACTCCTGAGAAAATAAAAAAAATTACCTCTATCCCAGCCAAAACAAGGACACCACCCAAAAAGGAGAAAAAGAGTGGGGGGATTTGGTTTTAATCCAGTTGTTGGCTTGGAAGATGCATTTATTGTGGAAGTGAATGCTTGTTTGAATGGTTGAAGCTGTCCATGTTGAACACAACATTGAACTCCTGGCACAGGCTGAGCACGTGGCAGCTGCTCCAGGTGAGTGGGAGCCCAGTGTCCCCAGTGTCACCTGGCCAGCTCCTCCTGGAAGAGGACAACCAGGAAGGACTCTGGAATACAGGGGAGCATGCAGGGACAGCTTCACAGGGCCAGGAAGTCTCTTCCAGGAGTTTGGAGATCCCTTCCAGTCCTGCCCTCCGTGGGCTCTCAGTTAATGGTGGAAAGCTTGGCCCCATATTAACTCCTTTTTATACACCAAGCCACATTTCCCCAGTATGATAAATTTTCCTTATAGCAGTGGCTGTGCCATGCTAGAAATCTTAGCCCCCCACCAGCACCATTTGCTGGAGGGTATCAGCTTATCTGACACGATGCCAGGCACCGGAGGGGACATCAGATACTTGTGAGTCTGGCGCTCTCTGCTCTGTGCCAGCGTCTCCAGACCTGATCTGTGCAGACATTCTCCACTGTCACAGCCAGGCACAGTCACCCAGGGGCAGCTGGACCCAAGGAGCAGCAGTCACACCCTTCCTCCAGCCCATCAGCTTCTGAGGAGCCTCATCCCAACTTTCCCCTCCAGCAGGTTCTTAACTTTATGCACAAAGCCAACCTCCCTCCCAGGCAGAAGTTCATTTTCCTCTCTTATTGACTGACTGGTTGGCATTAAGCAGCTCTTTGTAGCCTGGCTGGTTTGTGGCTGGAAACCAGCGGGAAGTGGATTTTTGCTTCACAACCAGATCGTACAGGACCTGCTGGCCTGGTCCAGCAGGATCAGCAGAGAATCCCAGCAGAAGAGACTTGGGTTCCTTCCAAGCCAGGGACAGCTGCCAGGTGTATTTGCTTTTTAGCAGGATGCTTTTCCAAGACTCTGATTGATTTTTTGTTGTTGTTGTTGTTTCTGGTGGCCTCACGTTGGAGGCTGCAAGAGCCTGGACACTGAAAGTAACACTAGGTGGACCCAAGCATTGCAGAGAAACCCTGATCCCATCCTCACGAAGCAGAGCTGGGATTCCCAAGCTGTGACACAGCCAAGACTTGAAACAAAAGCAAAGAAGTTGCTTAGGGGATCCAAATCAAAAATTTAAGTACTACCATACCTGCAGCCTGGGTTGTTTTATTCTGTTTGAATCGTGAGCTCCTTCAATCCCACCCTACCCCCTGCTGCTTTGACAGCGACTCAAGGGAAGCCTGAGTTCCCTTCCCAGCTCCTGCTGCACATCCTGTTCCTGCCATCACCTGCAGGACGCTGCAGTAAAAGGCACAGCAGAGGGAGCAGCGACCTGCTGGGAGCTCCCAGGTAACCCTGCCTTGGAGCCTTGTCGTTGGAGTGGTTTTTAAGTGTTTATCCCACTGCTGTTTCCTTCAGAGCTCTTTGGCTTCGTCCCTGGAGCTGAATCCCACAAGTGCAGCTCTGGGCGTCCCATTTCAGGCTCTCCTGAGGAGACCCAGGCTGGTTTGAGGCACCAGGTTTGCTTTCAAGAATCAAAGAAATCAAGTTTAGAGGCCAAGGGAACCAGTAACCTGCAATTTGAGCAGGTTTGGAGACTTTGAGGGGAGTTTAGCAACTGCCACCTAATCTTGGTGCCTTTTCAGCTCACAAAGGTATAATTAAATATTAGAACAGCAGCAGCTCACCCAGATGAAAGGGAGCACATCAAGTCCTCCTTTAAGAGTCAAATATTTTAGTGTTGCCCCCACTTGAGAAACTCATCCAAATAAGAGACAGAAGACCACGAAATTCACAAAACAACTCCAGGGAAAGGCACATCAGTCACTTTAGCACAAGGGGGGTTAGGGGAGTTTAGGAGGCAGCTGCACAAGGAGCAGACCCAGAAATCTGAAGCTTTAAGGCAAAGGCAACATTCTGCTGCTCCTTGCTCCTGCTCCCAGCCAGAAGGTGAGAGGCCTCTCCCACAAAAGAAATCAGCTCTATTTGATTAAAATGTACATAAATACTCATTCCTTTGTCTCCCTCCTGTACAATCTTCTTCCCTAGCAAGGAAGGGAGCTCAGTAGAGGCCAGAGCTGGTGCTCAACCGCGAGCTGCTGGGAAGGTCAGACTCCTTCAGCTGCAGATTGCACCCAGATGGTGATTTCCTCCTGGCAGTGGCAGGAGCTGGGGAAGGCAGCCAGTCTCCAGCAGGGTCTGCCAGGGCTGCAGGCAGAAACTCCGTGGCCAAAACTGTGCCAACATGCAGATCTTATTAGGCCAGACCCTGCAGCCAACTTGTGCTACCCCAGCCAGAACGGGGAGAGGAGAGCAGGAGTGAGAGCTCAGCCATCACCACTGCACAGCCCCTGCCCCAGCACAGCCCCTGCCCCTGCCCCAAAACGGGATCCAGTTGTTCTAACAAAGATCTCCCACCTCCAGGAGGTGTTTAAGGAGACAAAAAGGGAGCAACTCCCCCCTGAGGATTGCCTTCCATGGAAAGGAGCCACGGGAGGGGACGGCAGCTTGGAGAGGATCATGGAATCATGGAGTGGCTGGGGTTGGAAAGGACCTTAAAGCCCATCCAGTTCCACCTCCTGCCATGGACAGGGACACCTCCCACCATCCCAGGGTGCTCCAAGCCTCATCCAGCCTGGCCTGGGACACTTCAGGGATCCAGGGGCAGCCACAGCTTCTCTGGGCACCCTGTGCCAGGGCCTCCCCACCATCACAGCCACGAATTTCTCCCCAGTATCCCATCCATCCCTGCCCTCTGGCAGTGGGAAGCCATTCCCTGTGTCCTGTTCCTCCATCCCTTGTCCCAAGTCCCTCTCCAGCTCTCCTGGAGCCCCTTTTGGCCCTGCAAGGGGCTCTGAGCTCTCCCTGGAGCCTTCTCTTCTCCAAGTGAGCACCCCCAGCTCTCCCAGCCTGGCTCCAGAGCAGAGGGGTCCAGGCCTTGGAGCATCTCCGTGGCCTCCTCTGGATTTGCTCCAGCAGCTCCACATCCCTCTGATGCTGGGGGAGAGAGGAGCAACAGCACTTGGTTGCTCTTACAGCCACAGTCTGTCCTCGAGCTCCTGAGCACAGCCAGTCCATCCCAGGGCAAAATTTGAAGCAGAGTTTGAAGCAACAATGATTGTGGTCAATTTTGGTGGAAAGGAAAAAGTTATTTCCTAGGGAGTGTGGGATTGAAATCCATCCCCAAGCAGCAGCTTAAGCTCTGCTCTGGCCCTGCAGTACCTGTGGCAGCTTTCCCTTGTGCAGCAATCAGACTGAGATCTCTCAGAGCACAGCCCCATTCCACGGGGGCTCAGTGTCACACAGGGGCTCTCACACACGTGCTGGAGCCTGCAGGAGAGCCCAGGCTCCATCTCCTGCTGCCACAGAACCAACACATCCTTACAGGACACAGCAAACACTGGCAAAATGTGGAATATCCTGAGCTGGAAGGGACCCACAAGGATTGAGTGCGACCCCTGGCCCTGCACAGACCCCCCAACAATCCTACCCTGTCCATCCCTGGCAGTGCTGTCCAACCCCTCCTGGAGCTCTGGCAGCCTCAGGGCTGTGCCCATTCCCTAGGGAGCCTGGGCAGTGCCAGCACCCTCTGGGGAAAGAACCTTTCCCAATATCCAACCTAAACTTCTGACCCAGCCCCAGCCATTCCCTGAGTCCTGTCCCTGTCCCAGGGAGCAGAGATCAGAGCTGCCCCTCCTCTCCAGCACAGTGAGATGGCTGAGACTCAGCAGTGCCACTGAAGCCACTGAAGAAGAGAGGACATTCAGCAGAAGATGGTTTTCCACTGCTTTGGTTCCTTTGTGGGTAAAATCTTGGGAAAATCCTACCCTTAAATGATGTTACAGCTACACAAAGAGTCCTGCTGCCTAATGAGTACGTCTGGAGCAGAGATAAACACAATAGATTTGCACAGAGCCACAGCTGAATAGCTGACTTCAGCCTTAGTTTAGCCTCAGAGCATTAAGAGATTGTTGATTCCAGTAGAGAACACACTTGCCAGCCTTTTTTTTTCTTTTTCTTTTTGTGCAAGAGCACAATTTAAAGGAAAAAACCCTCAGCCACTCCAGGCACTGGCAACCCCAGCCCCTCTCGGGCAGTCAGCGGCGACTCAATGTGAATATTTTCACTGCTGCTGGAGGCAACGGGCTGGTGATAAGGAATTCAGCATAGTGTTTATTTACTTTCAGGACTCTAATGGATTTAGTAATAAATTCTGCTCCTTGCCCAAGACTCAGCTGAACATGTGAAGCCCAAAGCAGCAGATCCAGATGATGTCATGTAAGAGCGCAATGAAGAATTACACAACGGAAAGCAGCAGATAAAAAACAGGGACAATCAGCAGCTCCTCGGGATGTAATGAGGAATAACCTTAAATCCCAGCTATGCAGAGCCCCTTGACTGATTCATCCAGTTAAACCACACGTATCCACAGGCAGAAATATTTACCTGAAACCTTCATGACGAGGAAGAGGAAGGCAGCAGGGCAGCTTCTCACCAGGCAGAAACCCACGGAAAGTATCAGAGACAAAGCCAAGCCTAAGGAAGACCATTTTCCAGGCAAAAAGCAGATTTTAACTGACTCAGCAGCAGGTTCATGAGGACTTGCAGCACAGAGAAGTCGGGAGCGACTGGAACAGCTTCCAGACAAGCTGAAACTCCCACTTTTAACACAAAAAGGGATCTGACTCTGCGATGTGGTTGTGAAGATTCTTCACACTTGAGCATGGTGACTTTCATCTCGCTGAGCACATACAATTTCTGGCAGCAAACTCAGAAGAACAGGGGGGAAAAAAAGCCCCTCAAGCTCCACAAGCCCCAACGGGGTTTTCCTCGCTGCTGCAGCAGATTCAGAGCTCATTGTGCTCGTGGAACTCAAGTTGGGCTGCAGGAAAAGCCTCCTGCTTCTCTGTCCTTCAGGGGCCACCCTCCCCCAGCAATGGGACAGAGGGGGTGAGTGGCAGGGATGCAGAGAGCACCCCAAAAAAGCCATTTCAGCTTCACAGCTCCAGCTCCCACATGAGAGCCTGGGGTCAGGACAGGGGAGTTGGTGAGGGGATGGGGCAGAAGAGGCTTTTTAAGGGATGGGTCAAGCACAGGCACAGCAAAGGGCTGAGCAGGAGGAAAGCAGCAGCTCCAGTCAGGGTCTCGTGGAGAAGGAGGATCCACTGTGGGTGAATCCACGTCAGGAGCACAGAGCACCCCACAGACCCAAAGCCTTGGGTTTAGAGCCCATCCCCTCAAAGCAGCAGCAACTTAAAGGAAGTTTCTACTCAAAAATGAGTAAAACAACAACTAAATGAAAAAACCAACTCCTCTCCAGCTTAGCCAGGCTGTTTCCAGGCTTGCTACACCTGAACTCTCACAGTCAGAACGTTTCCTGTGCTCTGAAATGATGCTACAAACACCACAAAGTGCCAAAAGTTGGTTGTGGTCATATTGGGTGAGGGACAGAAATCCCCCCAGGGCTCCTCTCACCTTCCTGGGATCCAGCATTCCGTGCCCAGTGGTTTGGGATGGGGATATTCCATCCTAACCCAACAGTGGGACTGAGTTGCTTTCCCTACTGCCACATTAACCAAAACAGAGCTCTTCTAATGCTGATAGCCCAGCACATGTTCTTCAACTTAATTTGGATCAGCAGCATTCCCACCACCTGGAGAAGGGGATAAATGAAGCCCTCAATGCCTTTAGGAAGCAGCTCAGTATCTTTATAATTATATTTCTGCATTAAATGCCACAGACTGTTGATGCCAGCTGAGCAGTGACAAAGGAAAGAGTCTGAAAGCAGAGGGATTTTTCCTCCAGCCAAACACTTCCCTTTTCCATGGGAGGGAAGAAGGAATAACCAGCTGGACAAGCCATTCCTGAGGTAGAGGATTTCCAGCCCAAAGGGACCTAGAGTGATCATCTAGTGCAGGTGAGAGATTAAATCTGCCTTCTGCAACCCTTTCTGGACAGGAAAAGCTGTCCCAGGGGGATCTGGAGGTTTGTAGCTTCCTTTTCAGTCTTTACAAGGCAGAAAGGGAAACTTTGAAGCATTTGGTACCCAAGTAAAGAAGCCTGAAATCACCTGCCAGTTTACAAAGAAAACCATTCCATGAAAAAATTCCAAGTAGACCACGAGTTTTTATCATGTTTTACTGCCATGAGGCAGAGGAACAGGAAAGGATCAGTGCAAGGTACTTTTGACTCACTAGCAGGGAAGTTTTCCAACATTAATCCAGTTAAATATCTCCTGATCATCATCTCCTGCACAAATCAAAAAACCCCAAAGGTTGCCTTGTACAAAACAAGGGGGGTTTGATGTGTTTTACTCCTTTTTAATAGAGGAGAGTTTGGAGAAAAACAAGTGATTCTTATCTCTGAATTCAGTGTTTCACTGTCAGTCCTGTGCCAGAATATAAAATTATTTCCTTGCTACAGGAAAGATCCCTACATGCAAAGAGATGCAAGACTCCCTAGTATTTGGATATTATTTATTTTTGGGCAGCCCATCCATGCTCAAATTTCCTCATTCTCACCTGAGCCTGCAGAACTAGGAAACATCTTTTAACCCTGTTGCTGTCTCTTACCCCAGTGAGCAGAAACAACTTTTCCACACCAAAACAACCAAACCCAACCATTATTTGCTACTTTGAGAGCTTTAGTCCAGAGCTGTCCACCACAACAGATCTGTGTCTGCCAGGTTCTGCAGGATTCAGCTGGAATTACAACTCCTGCTCCCTGTCCTTCTCTTCCAGGCTGTATTTTGGGGTGTCCTGGCTGGAGGGAATGAGCAGACTTCAAAGAGCCACCTACAGCAGTGCTGGCACCTTCCCATCCATTCAGATGGTTCTCTCACAGACAGGCTGGCTCCTGGCTGGAAATCCTGAGCAAAATAGGTAGAAATGACTGAAATGAAAGCAGAAAGTAACTCGAGAGTCATTTCCTCCTCTGGGGAGCTCCCACACGCCCCGCCCTTGCACCAGCCTGGAGTCCCAGGATGTGGCAAGAGATTACACCCAAGGCCAGAATAAAGCACGTGAGGAGCACAATTCCTTTATCACAACATCATGGCCTTCCTTTTTTTTGGGATGGTCCCCACCCCCAAGAGCTCGAGCAGTTTGAAATATCCACAAGGATGGGTTTGTGGAAGGAGCCTCGAAATAATTTCTGAGCTTTCAGCACCAGAACCACCAAAACAAGGGGGTTTCTGAGGAAGGGATGAAAAGCTGTGCATTCTCTGGTTTAATGCCCACCACAGGGCAGCCTCTAAATGAAACCAAACATTCCTGGTAGTCCAAGGTCTTTGCTGCCTCCATGGTGAAGGAAATAGATGAGAAAAATCTCAAACCCCTCTGCAGACCTCCAGTGTCTGAGAAACCCCAGCAGAGTGATGGGAGGAGAGGCAGCAAGGCTCAGCTCGGACTGGCCTGTGATTCCTGTTCCCACAGGAGGATGTGTTTACACCCTGATAAGCTGGGCAGCAGCTGGATTTGGGAAATGTTTTAGTTCCAGAGCAAGGAACAGCTCCTCTCCTTGCAGCATTCGCTTCCCCCAAGACTGCACCGGCCTCAGATGATTTTGTCTCTGAGTGCTGAAGCCGCCTGGGAACCAGATAAGGAGCCAAAATCGGGGTCAGAGTTGATGTTATTCCACCAACTCTTGCATGATGAGGCTCCTTAAGTGACTAAATTTACTATAACCTCGCACAGCTCCAAATTTTGGGAAGGAGAGGTCCAAGGATGCCTTTTCCAGAGCTGCAAAAACTGACCTTCATCCCCTCCTGAGCACCAAACACCTGATCCACCACAGGCAGCTTTCCAAAAGCTCCTGCAGTATCAGGGAATCACAGTTTGGGTTGGAAGGGATGGAAAAGCCTATCCAGTTCCAGCTGCTGCCCTGGGCAGGGACACCTCCCACTATCCCAGGTTGCTCCAAGCCCCAGTGTCCCACCTGGCCTGGAGCCTTGGATGTATTTGCCTTTATCCACAAACATGCCAAGCCTCATTCAGCAGCTACAACCTTCTTCCCTAAAAAAAAAAAAAAAAACATAAAAACATTTAGGTGAGAAGCTGCACTGACATCTCCTTCAGCTCCTTGTCCATGCAGATCACTTCAGGCTGGCTGAAGACCCCTCCTCTCCCAGCTCATGGGTGACATGAACTCCATTCCTTCAGCTCTTTCCTCTGCCCATCAGACTGAGGCACCCCTGAACTGCTGCCAGAAACAGGGGAGCAAACAAAGGCAGCATTTGGAAGGAGCAAATCAGGGAAGATGCTGCCTTGGCACAGTTGTTTTCAGCCTGGAGACACAAAGCAAACACTCTCAAACTGTTTAATAGAGGGTTTGCAAGTATTTATTGATTGTAGACTGAAACACCACAGCAGCTCATTGCCAGCCACCTTCTGGCTCCAGGACTCCTCTCCAGCTTAGCCAGGCTGTTTCCAGGCTTGCTACACCTGAACTCTCACAGTCAGAACGTTTCCTGTGCTCTGAAATGATGCTACAAACACCACAAAGTGCCAAAAGTTGGTTGTGGTCATATTGGGTGAGGGACAGAAATCCCCCCAGGGCTCCTCTCACCTTCCTGGGATCCAGCATTCCGTGCCCAGTGGTTTGGGATGGGGATATTCCATCCTGGCCCACACCAATAAATTGGGTGCTCCTGGCAGTTCTAGCAAGAATCCTCCCTGAGCTGAGTCTGTGACCCAGCTTTGTGTGATTTCACCACAAGCAGCTCTCCCCAGGCATCACATCCCAGGTTTCTTTTCCCCAGCAGGAGGAAGGAGAAGGGAATTCTGTCCTATCAGAGACAGGCTGGTCCTGTCCCAATACCAAAACCAGTTCAGGCACAGCCTGAGAGAGCTCCAGAAGTGTTTGGACAACGCTCTCAGGCACAGGGTGGGATTCTGGGGCCAGGAGCTGGACTTTGATGATCCTCGTGGGCCCCTTCCAACTCAGAATATTCCATAATTTAAACTCTACCCCAAGCAAGGTGAGATCTGACAGCTCTAGAGAAATAAATCCAAAGTCCCAGAAACAAATCCTTCTTGCCCAAGGAACATCCTCCAGCTCAGGAAAGTCTGGCCCAATTTGTGGTTGATTCCAGCCCACATCCAGCTCATCCCTGCCCGGATCTGGTGTGGGTTGGGACACCGGGCTGTGCCCAGCCTCACTCATTAAAGGGTTGGAATCACTGAGTGGCAGTGTCCCCATCACACAGAACACCCTGAAGTGCTGACAGCTGGATTCAAGGTCATTGTCTGACTTTCTGAAAGCCTGGAAGGTTCACCTGGCACGGATCCTCTGTCCTGATCACCAACAGGAAACAGGAACCGTGAGGGAAGAGTTGAGCAAGCCCTGTGAGAACCAGAAGGAGCAGCTCAGTAGGGGCAGGATGCAGCTAAAGGCTCAGCCCCTCTCCTTGCAACATCCACCCAGGGTGAGTGCTTCTGGCCACAATTCCCAAACAGACATCCCATTAAGGTTTTGGTTCTGCAGAGAAAGCAAAGCCTGGAGCACTGCTGCTGCCAGCCTTTGAGCACAGTGGGAGTTACTGGTGGTGGGTATGGAGGGGGAAAAGGGCATCTCAAGAGCTTGAGGACAGCTCCTTCCACTGATCCATGGATCTGCTGCAGTCCAGAACCCTGGACTGGCTAATAACTATCAAAAAATATCCATCAAAGAGCTTTAGCAGCTTCCCAGCCTACAGAGAGGCTTCCTAAGGTATCCTCCTAGTCTGGATTCCAAGGATCTTGAGAGTTAAAGGTGGGTCTCTGCAGCACATGTGCCCCTCCAGAAGGGCTCACTCATCCTCTGGGGTCATTTCAGCATCTCCAAAAATCCTGCAGCAGGGAGACCTACACTTCTTGTGTCACAAAAACTGTTACCTTCTGTTCAATTTTTAAGCAAAAAAAAAATCTCCATAATATTTCTCCTTTCCCACCTTCGCCCACACTCTTCCATCTCCTCCCTCATGACCTCATGCAGGCTGGAGTTTTTTTATTAATATTTACAGAAGCCACAATTTGCCTGGGTAAGGCAGAAACTTCTCCCTGTGCTCCCAGCAACCAAGAGAACCCTAAATCAAAGGGAGATCAGATCACACAGAACAGGACCAGCTGTGGCCTGGAGGAACACGACCTTCACAGGCTATTTTAGGGAGGTTAAGCAAATTTGGCTCAACAACACAAGTTTCTGCCCCACTCCTCCCTGTAAATCATGCCCCAGTCACACACTGCAGCACAGATTAAAGAAGATGGGGTTGATTAGCACCACAAAACTCAGCAGAGGTTAAATAATTATCCAGTCATTATCCCAGCAGAATACTTGTGGCTAACACACACACACACCCCACAAAAAAAATTCCCAAAGTTTGGTGCTTGATGAAGCAACAGCACCTCTGCTACAAAGAGAGGTGATTTGCAGTGATTTCAACCATCTGGAAGAGTTTTTTTTCAGGGGCACAAAGCAGAGCAGCCCAGAACAGGGCAGGGAGCTCTGGGGGAAGCAGCTGAGGTGTTCTGAAGCAGGTGAAGCTTCCCTGTCAGAGGGAGAGACACACAGGCATCATTCCAATCATCATCCCTGAGAACAGGCTGGTTCTGGGACAGGATCAGGGCAGGAGGAGCAAAAACCCACTCCAGGCTGTACAATTCCTACACTTTCCAGACAAGACACCCACGTGCCCCGAGCAGAGAGTGGCATTTCCCTTCCCAGGGTGGGGTGGGAATCCTGGGAAAGGGATGAGGACACCACAGCTGGGATGAGCAGGCAGCTCCTGAGATCCAGGAGACCCCAAGGCTGCCAGAACCCCCCTGTGAACAATCCTGGAGTGGGGTTTGTTGGCACGGGAAAAGGGGAAAGCAAACCTCCTCTACCTGCATCCCTCAGAGCTGGAAGCTCTCCATAAGTCCAAGACCAGCAATTTTTGAGTGGATTCTGAGTAATTTTCATGAACAGCTCCAGGCCAGTCCAGACTTCTGAGGGTTGGGGACCCCAGGCATGGCCAGCTTGGGCTGCTGCCTGTGAACACGAACAGGAGCATGGAGGATGCTGCAGGAGCAGCATCTGGAGCTATCCAGAGTATCCCTAAATCCCTCCACCTCCTCCTTCAGCCACCCTGGAGCTCTGCAGGGCAGAGACCTCAGTCCCAGTTGCACTCCCCACCCCAGAGCCCCCATCTGACCCACAGAGCACCCCCCTCACCACTGTGACAAAGGAGAAACTGAGATGTGTCCCCATCACACCAGCTGGGACTTTTCAAGGCACCAGGAGCTAGCCCACACTGGGACAAGCCCTTCATCTGCTCCACAGGCCTCCCATCCTAAGGGGGAGACAGAAAAGGACAAAGCTGAGCAGATTTCCTGTGGCAGACCTTGTCTCCAGCCTCACCATCCAAAATCAGTGCCCCTTAGCAGCCCTGAGCAGATTTCCTGTGGCAATCCCTGTCTCCAGCCTCACCATCCAAACTCAGTGCCCCTCATGAGCCCTGAGCAGATTTCCTGTGGCAATCCCTGTCTCCAGCCTCACCATCCAAACTCAGTGCCCCTCATGAGCCCTGAGCAGATTTCCTGTGGCAATCCCTGTCTCCAGCCTCACCATCCAAAATCAGTGCCCCTTAGCAGCCCTGCCATCACCACCTGTCCTGGGAGAGGCTGACCATGGCCATGGGACACTCCACCACCTCATCCTAATCCAGAAGTGGTTTTTTCCTTCTCCACCATGATAGCCCAAGGCTGGACTGATCTACAGGAGTTATACAAAAGCTGTGGGGCACAGATCCTCCAAATATATCCAGCAAAGGGCCATCCCTGTGCAGGAAGGTCCCCAGCCTCTGGAAGGAGCTCCAAGGAGAACTCAGCAGCTTCCTGGTCAGGGCAGCTGTTTGTGCTGGCAGCCCCACCTGGGGACACCAGTGCATTTCATCTCAGCCTGTGGTGATTCCCCACAGCCCCAGGGCCGTGTGTGGGCAGCAGGACGTGGGCCCCTTGAGCATCCAAAGGCAGCTCATCCTTTCAGCATCTCCTGAGGAGACACCCCAGGGCTTCCCCCAGCTCCTGAGCATCAAAGATAAAAGGGTTGGAGGAGACTGAGACAAAGATAAAGCCAAGTTCAAGAGGGGAATAGAACAACAGGAGCAAACCTTATTTCTCTGCACCCTCAGCAGTGTGTCTGGGTGGTTCTTCCTCCTCTTCCTAATGCCCTGTGGCTCCTTCCTTGCTTGGATAAACCCAAATCCCCCAATCCTATTCCTTTTTTGCCCACAAGACAGGGGACAGGAGCTATCCCTACTAGGAGAATTTGGGAAGAAACCTGAGAACAGCAAATTCCCATTAATCTTCCTGGCTCACGGGGTTGGAGGGGAAAAGAATAATAAAAATAAAAAGAAGTTAAGAACCGTGCACGAGAAATGCTGTCATTTATCACAAAGCAAGTTTGTCTATAGGGCAGATCCCAATGAAGGGTGTCAGCTCAGGGTGTCCCAATATTCCCAACACAAACACGTTCTGCTCACGTGTAATTCCTGGAAATAATCAAGGAGCTGGCAGGGGGAGCAGGCACAGGTCCTCAGAGTCTGCTCTCAAGGCTTTGGGCTGAGGTGAGCCCCAGGCACAGAGCAAATGCATCTGCTGCTTTGAAACGTGGATATTACAGAATCATGGAATTAATTGGGTTGGAAGGGACCTTAGAGACCCTTCAGTGCCACCTTCCACTGTCCCAGGCTGCTCCAAGCCCCATCCAGCCTGGCCTTGGACACTTCCAGGGATCCAGGGGCAGCCACAGCTTCTCTGGGTATCCTGTGCCAGGGCTTCAACACCCTCAGAGTCAATAATTTTTTTCAAATTTCTCCTCTAAAGCTGCTCTCTTGCAGAAAGATTTTCTATCCATAATAGATGCACAATAAAAGCAGTCTGGGCAATCTTTTCTGAGGTGCTTCCTGGATCCAAAGAAACCTAAGCAGGTGTAGACAGGAAGAAGAAAATCTTGGCAGCTAATTAATCTTCGGTTAAAAATCGCTCTCCACATTGCCCCCAATTCCTGCAGCCTTTAGCCCCAAATCCCAGCGCTGAGCTGGCCTTGGGGGAGGAATCTGGGCTCGTGGTGGGGCTGACCCTGACTGGGTGCCAGAGCAGATCTGTCACCACCCTCCCCAGCTGGACAAGGCAGAGAAAACACAACCAGAGGCTCAAGGTCGAGAGTAGGGCAGGCAGAGATCCCTCAGTGGTTAAATCGAGGGACAACCAGACTCGGTTCAGGGCAGTTTGTTTTATTCATTGCCAATCAAATCAGAGGAGAAGTAAACCCAGATCTTAAAAACACCTTTCCCCACACCCCTCCCTGCTTGCTGGGCTCAGCTGGGTCCAGCTCAAAGCCAGCTGGCCTTGTCTCCATGGGAAAAATTCCAGCAGCTTCTCACAGAAGCCACCTCTGTAGCCCTCAACTGCCCCAACCCCACTGCCCAGTCCAGATCTTTCCCTCTTCTCCTCAAAAGTGAGGGACACCAGGGCTGCACCCCATCCCTGGGCACAGCCTCGCCTCTGGAAGGGTCCTCACCTGCTTTCCCTGGCATTCCACTTCTCCAGCTGGAGCCAAATAAACCCACCTGGGTATTTTCCTCGTGGTTTGGTCCCTCCAAGGGAAAGCAGAAGGCTCTTGGGCAACCCAAGAGTGGGTTTTTTTGGAGTGCTAGGAACCAACACACAGCCTGCTTTGCTCCCTCACTTTATTAGTGCCAATGTCTGTTATCCTGTGGCCCTGAGAACAAGGGACCCCCAGGAATAAGGGGGCAGGTGGGACCCCTAGGAATAAGGACACAGGACCCTGGGCAGGTGGGACTCCTAGGAATAGGGGCACAGGACCTTGGGCACAAGGGACCCCCAGAAATAGGGACACAGGGACCCTGGGCAGGTGGGACCCCCAGGAACAGGGACACAGGGACCCTGGGCAGGTGGGATCCCCAGGAATAGGGACACAGGACCCTGGGCAGGTGGGAATCCGTGGAACCCCCCATGGGACCCTCAGGGAGCTCAGGGTACAGAAGCAGAGCTGGCCTGAGAGAGGATTGGGACCCTGGACGTGTGGGACACCTGGGATCCCCCGGGAGCCTCAGGCCTGCAAGGGGACAGGGACCCTGGGCAGGAGGGACCCCTGGGATCCCCAGGAGCCCTGAGGAACCCAAACATCCAGGGCCACTGGTGTCCATCAGCAGCAAACACAGGGCACAGGAGCAGAGATGGGGATGGGGGACAGGGACCCTGGGCATGTTTCACATCCCCCTGCCCACTCCATGCTGGCACACAAATCCTCCTTCCTGGGGTGGCCGACACCCAGACAGTGCCCAGGGTCACTTCAGGAGGTAGCTACACTTCAGTGCAGTTTGCTGCGAGGTCAAATCATCAAATTCAAACATCTTGATTGTGTCAGAATGAGCTTTGCTCCATCAAAGAGACCCCCAGGGAGGGGTAAGAGGTTCTCTTCAGGGAGGGGCACTCTGTGAAACCGCTGAGAAAGCCACCACTTAGCAAATGGGGTTTGTGGTGCGCTGGAGGCGCTGGTTCTGCTCAGCCAGCCTGGGTTTGTGCCGCGAACTTCCCCGCACCACACAAAGGAGGGAGCCCCAGGAGGGGCACGGCCTCCCTCAGCGAGGCCACTGCACAAGAAAGGGAGCCCCAGCAGGACACAGGGCCCAGCAGGCCCGGCTTTGTCCCGCACCGTGGGGCTCCTGAGCCCCACATCCTGAGTCTGAGCGGGCTGCAGGCTTCTGCTTTGCCTCCTGAGGAGCCGACAGGCCCGGCCCGAGCAGCTCCGGCCCTTCTGGGGGACAGCGTTGGTACGGCCGTGAGAGGAGGGGCCTCGAGCACCGCACAGCGCCCAGGCCGAGGAAACAACCTCCAGAACAGGTGCACAAAATCATTTCATTGGGAAAAAACCTCCCAGGCCGCCAAACGCAACCTTTGCCCACGTGGTTTTGCTCTCTGCCAGCGCTCCCCTTGGCCTTGCCCTGCCGTCTTTTGTTTCACAGCAAAGCCTCCCGTGAGGTGACACACACACGATTTAAGCCCTTGCAGCCTCCCTGACCTCACACATCATTGTCACAACCCCTTCTGTGCCACCTCAGCCTCCCAGGGCCACTTGGCCACCAAACCCCCAGCCAGGATGGCTGGGCTAAAAGCTCTCTGAAGTGACCCTGTACTCCTGCCTGCTTGGATTGTGGAGGGAGAAGTCTGAGATTGTTTCCACACACCCCCAATTAAAGCCTGTCAGATGTGAAACTGGACTTTTTTTAGGCAGAAGAGAGTTGCCTGAGCCCGAGTTTAAACAACTCTCAGATCTGCTATAAATTGCCGAGATGTGTCTCAAGAGAGAGAGTCCGCAGGGATTAAAACACTCAGTGCCTCAGAAAAAGATGAATTTGTTCTTCAGTTGTAACAGGGGCTGTTATCCCAGGGGTTAATTTTAGATTTTTAATAGGCAGAAATTACTCACGTGGGAGCATTCTTAGAGGGGGGTTGCAGACACAGACCTGTCTTGCAATCCAGCGTGGCTTTTGCAGCTTTAAACTTCACAAGCTTTCATTTCAAAGAGTTGTTTTGCATTTCAGCTCCAAGTTCATTTGGTTGGAAAGAGGCACCAGGGCCAGAGAAGATGGAAGGAATGATTGAGGCCAGAACATCCAGGAGAAATAATTAATTAATTAATTAACTGAAGGTCCATAGAGATGTGGCAACCACAGACACCTTAAACCCATGAAGGGGTTCCTTGCTATGGAAAACTCACACATCTTTTAAATCCCTCTGGAATAAGCGACTCCAGCACTGTCCTGGACAACCCTTCCAGTGAGGAAATTTTCCTTAATATCCAACCTGAGCCTCCCCTGACACAACTTGAGGCCGTTTCCTCTCATCCTGTCCCTTGTTCCCTGGGAGGAGAACCTGAGCCTCACCTGGCTCCACTCTCCTGTCAGAAATCCACGTGCATTATCCAAGAGGAAAGCCCCAAAGGTCAGATGGGACCTTCCCTCAGCATCACTGAAGTGAATCAGGCTGGTTTTGGCCAGCAGATTCTTGCTGCAGAGGCTCAGCTCCCCACAGGGGATGTCAGAGCCTCAGAGGTTATTTTGAGGCCTCACCTCAAGGGATCCTTCAGTAAAATTAAATTTTAAGCGCTCAGATGACACCAGTGTGGCTGTATCAAGGTAATACCTGATAACACAAGCAGGAATTAAATTGTTGTGGTCATTTCACACAAGCCTTGCTAACACCACTGTTCCCTAATAATGGAACCCTGAGAGCAGACTTAATTCCTGATTTTGGAAGCATTACCTCAGCTACAAGTGACCAGAGCAATGATTTTACCTTCACATTCCTCAACCCCACCTTATGGAGAGCTTGAAGAGACCACCAGGGAGTCACAGAGCTCGTTTTAGGCAGACAGAAGAGCTGGTAGACATCAAGAATTTCATTTTAAGGGTAGCCACAGACCTGCATCTGAGTGCTTGAAGTTATCCACAGTTTGTGCAGAAGTCAACAAGACACCAGAGGCATTAAACATGGTTTTTCTTCCCATCCACTCTCATCAGTGGTGAAAGTGGACTTATAAATAATTCAGTCTATCATGCAGCACTGTTTATTTTCTAAGAGGTTTTCAGGCAAAATGGGGTGGGTGTTAACTTTTTTTAATCCCCTGCTCTGCTTTTTGCTAACACTTGGATGGAGAAGACTGTTTATATTTATTCATAGTAAGACAGCATACACACACCAAAAAAAAAAAAACTCACCACTGATTAATTTTGAAGCTGTCAGTGCCAGATTGGTTCTTGGCTGGACTCTAGATGCAGCTAAAAATCACATGTATATTGAATTTTTTATCTGAAATCATGTTGCAGATGTATTTGAAGCCTTGTGGCAGGCAGAGCAGACCCTGTCACCTCACCCCTGAAGTGACTCTGCAGGAGGAGCTGCTGGGTGACTTGTCCAAGGCTGTTCCTTCTCACACCGTGAAGGCAAAATAAAAACCAATAATCTTGGTTTTTAGTCACTCAAGAACCAGCTCGTGCTTCAAAATCCCCCCCAAAGCCCTCAGAAGTGAAAAGCAAGGCCAAGCTCACAGTGCTGCCCTGCAGGACACCTTTTTCAAGATTCCCCTCAGTTCTTTCCCACATCCTGCTGAACACAAGCTGCAATCAGCCAGGAGTTCAGCAGCCAACGGCCCTGGGAGGGTGGCAGGGGCTGCTTAGGCAGAGCTGGGTTCCTACATTGAATATTTAAACCCAGAGCTCACTAAAGAAGGATCAGCCCCACCCCACATCTGCCTGCAGCCACTGGAGCCGTTCTGAGAGCTCTCTCCAAACTCCCATTTCATGCCACAGGTGGTGGCTGAGCACTCATCCAAGCAAATAAACTCCCCTTCTCCTCCAAGACACACAACTCTGCCGCCTCCCCGGATGCAGATTTAAATATCAAACCGGCCTGGCCTTTCAGACTCCTCCAAAAACACGTCACTGGCACATTCCCTCATCTGCAGAGCTGGAGAGACCCAGCCACCCTGGCGTGCTCCTGACATCTGAACGCTCTCCAGCTCGTTTGTGTCTGCGTGTGGACCTGCAGGCAAGGTCAGGGCTGTGCTCACAGACCTCTTCTCCTCCAAGAATCTCTGTGCTGCTCCAGGCAGTGCCTGCATCACACCTTCCCCCAGCCCTGACAGGAGGCAGCGGTCCAGCATCAACACTTTGGGGTCCACCAAACTGCTCACAGGGCATGGGGTGGCAACCACAGTGCTGGAGGAGGCTCCAGGGAGAGCTTACTGCAGCCTTCCAGGGCCTAGAGGGGCTCCAGGAGAGCTGGAGAGGGCTTGGGACGAGGGAGAAGTGGCCTTATCCTGAAGGAGGAAAGGTTTAGATTGGAGATTGGGAAGGAATTCTTCCCTGTGAGAGTGGGGAGGCCCTGGCACAGGGTGCCCAGAGAAGCTGTGGCTGCCCCTGGATCCCTGGAAGTGTCCAAGGCCAGGCTGGACAGGGCTTGGAGCACCCTGGGATGGGGGAAGTTGTCCCTGCCATGGCAGGGGTGGGACTGGGTGGGCTTTGAGGTCCCCCCTGACCCAAATCAATTTGTGACAGGATCAAGGCATTTGGTCTCTTGCTGCTCTATGCACAGACTGATGCACTGGCAGAGCTCTCACCTGTTGCCTTTGCCAGGTGAAAGCAAAGCTACTCCTTTTTCTTTCCTTGGGTTTTCCTAAGAGCCTCAGCTCCCAACTGCTTTGTTCTCAGGTATTCCTGACAAACACTATCCCAGCTCCTAAAGCAGCTGGATTCGATCAAGGACATCATAATTAACCAAGTGTTGTACAGCCAGAGGAAGACACCATAAAGAGATGGCTGTGTATTAAAAAAAGAGAAAAAAATCTAGATAAATAAATAATCCAGCCCCTACGAGGTGGAAATTGGAGAAGGCAAAAGGATCTCTTAGGGAGCAAAATATGGGAAATTCATGGCCCACAGGACAGCCTGGAAGAGCTGAACAGGAGGGTTGGGAGGCATTTGGTGATGCAGAGCGCTCCAGGTGAAGATTAAACCACGCCAAGCTCAGGTTGAAAGTCAGCTCCACACATCAGAGGCAGATTTTTAGCTCTGCAGGGAAGTGACAACTTACTGATGTGTCTGTCAGCATGAAAAGAGCTGAAATCCTACTTCCACCTAATAGCAACTGCAGGAAAAAGCAGAGGGACTCACAGGGCTAAAGAACCTCCACAAAAATCAGCCCTGGGAATGAGAAGCACTTGAGATGATAAAGCATCCACAGGAGGAATTAATGATGAACTTCAGCTGGTTAGAGCAGCTGAAAAATTCAGTTTTTTCAAAGAGGGAAAGGGATTAACCAAGCTAATAAGACATCAGTATCAGCTGAGGAGAGGGAGTAAAGTCATGGCAGTGAAGGCAAAACAAACACAAGATGTGCAATCACAGAATTAATGCTCAGACATTCCTTCCTTCAGGAGAAAGGAGCTGTCACCCACAAATACACAGTGCTGAGGGTGGAATTGAAGGAAATCTGTTTTTCCCCTCTGCCAAAGCAGGTTTGCTTTAAAAAAACACACCCTTTTTGCTTATTTAAAACCAACTTGAGCAAGACTGATATCACCCTCACAGAACTTGTATCTGTCTTTGTATTTTGCTAATTCTGGCTACAAACTCTGATCTGCTGGAGAAGGATCCACACATCCCTTCCCTACAAAACATCTCTCAGCCTCTAGTACACCATGTACTATTTAATATACCCACAGAGATGAGTGAGGCAAAAAAGCTCCAGCTGAAAATTACTCAAGGAACAGTGGTGTTAATAGAAACCTGCCTGGGGGAATTAATGCTCATCATCCCAACCTTCCTGTGCTTGCCTGGATTGGTCTCCTTCCTGGATATCTGTGTCACACTTGGACTGCATAAGTCCCTGCCAGACCCCCATCTTGTACTATTTTAGGTAAAAAATGACTCAAATACCAAAAAGCAGCACATTCTTTTTTTCTGCCAGTAGCCAGAAGTCTTATTTCCTAAGAGTTACAGCAGGATTTAATGCACACTTAGTGCTTTTGAGATATAAAGTGTTATTTAAGTGTCATCATAAAGTACTCGTGGGGAAAAAAAAAGCCAGTTTAAAAAAAAAAATCAAAGATAATTCAGCAAGGGAAAATAATTTAAGCTTTTCATAAAGGAAGGGTCTCAATTCCAAATGCTTTTCCAGCAGAGGTACCTGGTCTGGGCTCTTTTCATCCCCTGATCATCAAGGTGGGAGTCACACATAAATTTAAATAGGATATGGTGGGGAGCACTACTATGGCTTGTCAGAGCTCTTCAGTGACCAAGGAGATCTTCATTACCAGAAACAAATTTTTTAAAACACCTTAAATTGTCAGAAACAATTATTTATTGCTTCAGAGTTACCCCTTGCTCATGTTTCTCTGCTCTGCACATACAAAATGATTAAATACAAATCAGCAACTGAATTCTGTTGCTGCTGACGGAAATTCAGAGCTCCAAATGTCTCTGAAATCTGTGATTTAAAGGTAATTCTTGCTCTTTCTGGTCAGCTGAAGTCCTGGCCAGTTTCTAGGCACTGGAGATCATTTTCAGTAGATAAGAACTGGTCTCCTCCCCTTCACGTGGAGTCTGTAAGGGAAATACTGAATTCTTCCAGCACAGAAGTTGAAACCTTTCTAGGTTTTTAGTGGTAGCAGCAAAAAGAAAATCTGGAAAACCAACCAGCTTCAAGAGTACAGGATGTCCTGTCAGCCTTTGAGAGTCAGAGGAGAGTCAAAATAAAAAATTAAAAATAAATCTGACCAACATTTGCCAACTATCACCAGCCTCTAATGAGAAGTGGAATAGGGTGGCTTTGAGAAAATACCATTTTCTTATCTTTTGCCCTGCTGGCTCCTCCATCCCACACGAACAGCAGCCCCTTGAGAGATGGTTGTGATGAAATCCAAACCCAAGAGTGCATTTTTTCCATGAAATTCCAGTCCCAAAGGTGTGAGGGATATCTGGAACAGCCATGCCCTGGATGTGTTCTCTTTCTCAGTGCCTTTCCAAACTCACTCTGGGAGCCCTGCATAGCAAATCTCATTCTGCAGGGAATTGGGGAAGACCAAAAGGTGGGATTTAGGGAGGAACAAAACTTGGGATTCAGGGAAGAACAGAATCTGGGATTTAGGAAAGAACAAAAGGTGGGAATTAGGGAAGACAAAACCTGGGATTTAGGGAGGACCAAAACTTGGGATTTAGGGAAGAACAAAACCTGGGATTTAGGGAAGAACAGAACCTGGGATTTAGGAAGGACCAACACGTGGGATTTAGGGAAGACCAAAAAGTAGGATTTAGGGAGGACCAAAGTGGTGGAAGTGGCTGCTCCAGCCTGGACCTGTGTCACACCTGAGGCAGGCACGTGCTCCTCCAGCTGCAGGGCTCTTTTATCAGAGTGACTGAGCAGAACTGGCGATTTTTCTCATTAATGCCAGCTCTGGTTACCATGGAGCTCTGCTGGGAGTTCAGAGCTGCTCGCCCACGCCAGGCACCGAGGAACATTATTGCAGGCAAGACCCTTCAAGGACTTTTCAGGAAGACAATTCAGCCCACCCAAAATGCCAAGAGCAATTTAAAGTTTCCAGCAACCAGTGTAGCTTGAATTTGAAGTGACCACTGGTGGGGTGGAGAGGGGGAGGAAGCTGGTGGTCAGTTGGGTTCATCTCAAACTTGGCATCTACATCCATCCCAGTCTGATATTAAACACTCAACTTCTTTTTAAGGCTCAGGGAATGAGAAATTTGGACAAGCAGAGGAAGGCAAAATAATTAATGGTGCCCTGTGCAGGGTCAGAGATGATCCTTGTGGGATCCTTCCAACTCAGAATATTCTGTGATTCCATGATCAGCCAGGATAATTCAGGAAGAGTTGTCCAGAGGTGCTGTTCAGAAAGGATCATTCACAGGGCAGCACCTCCCAGTGAGGAAACAGGAGGGCAGAAACCCTGGCAGAGAGGAGACCCTGGGCAGGGGTTCCTCATATCTCAATATTAGAGATGGGGCATTAAAAAGGCAGCAAGGGAAGAAGAGGAACCCATGGTTGAGCATCATAATTATAATTTCTTCCTTCTTTCCCATCCAGGATGAAGGATGGCAAGGATCCTCCAGTGCCTGTGGGGCTTTTGGACTGCAGAAACCACCAGAATTCTACAGCCCCGTGGCCAAACCCAGGGAAAAAAAAATAAGTCACAGAATGGTTTGGGTTGAAAGGAACCTTCAAGATTAAGTCCCGTGGGCAGGGACTCACCAGCCCAGGTTACCCCATCCAGCCTGGTCTTGAACACTTCCAGGGAACCTGTGCCTGTGCCTCAGAGCAAAGAATTTCTCCTCATATCCAATCTAAACCTACTCTCCTTCAGTTAAGGCCATTCCCCCTTGTCCTGTCACTCCATACCCTTGTAAAAGTCCCTCCCCAGCTCTCTTGGAGGCTGCTAACACCTCCAAAACCTCAAAACCCATAATGAAGCCTCAAGCAACAGACCATAACCTGGGCAGAAAGAAATCCCAGAGCACTCTGAATGTCTTTTTCTCCCCCCAGCCCCCAAAACTGGCAGCACACAGCCCTCTTCCAGCAGGCTGATTCACACACAAGCACTCGTGCTGGCTGTCCCAGAGCTCATACACCTCTGCCAGACTGGGAAATCACCACTGACCTCTCACAGGCAACATCTCCGTGGCAAGGCACGTGCTGGAAGGGGTCAGAGGGACACTCTGAGGCTGCTGGGGACAGAGAGGCCAAGGAGCAAGTCTTGAGAGCCCAGCCACTGGTGCAGCATTGATAAAACCTCATTCAAAACACTGAACTCAGCCAACTCCAAGCCTTCCATTTAAAGAATCATCAGATCAGCACCAGGCTTCTTCCCTATGATACGGACAGCAGGAGATGAAGTCTTTAAAAAGTTGTTGAATGACACCCATTCTTAAAAATAAATCAAGTATTAAGAGGCATGCTGCTTTAGAGATACGTGTTCCTCATTGTCCTCATTCCAGAGCTGGCTCAAGGCAGCCCTTTGGAAACTGCTGCTCTCGTGCTCTTTCAGCAGGGTGGCAGAGGAAGTTCTGCAGCAGACCAAGTTCCCTCAAGATCTGATTGTGGGTCCGAGGCAGGAACCCTGAAATGCACAGAATGTCCAGAATCACATCCTTTGTGCTCTTGTGGTGGAGTCAAGAGCAACTGGGATGTTTAAATGGGATTTGGTAGGGTCTGGGGAGGGCTGGAGAGTGGTGAGCCTGAATTCCATCCTTCACATCCTGCAGGAGCTCAGCAGGACCTGAACTGCTTTTTAAGGCTATTTTTTAAGAGAGAACCTTCCTTCCAAGAGTGCATCTCCAGGCAGGGTTATCAGGGCTGCCTGACTCTCCCCAGCTCTGCTTTCAGTTGGTTATAAATTCATCAAGCCCTGGCTGTTCAGGGTAGGACTTTGCATGCTAGGCTGGGTCTGCCTGGGGCACAGTTCTCTTGGAACATGTGAATCCGGCTGCTTCTCAGAAAGCAGCATGGGAATAAACACATTGTTTTGTTCAATTTCTGGTGGCTTTTTCCTTTTTTTTTTTCTTCTTTTTTTTTTTCTTTTAGCCTTGGACCCATGATTTAGAACAAGGGCTTTAATGAGCAAGGGACAAGCTTTTTGTGTCAAATTTCATTTTTGTCATCGCCAAAAATCCAGGCAAATTATAAGCCTTTTGAGAGGAGGAGAAAAAGCAACTAAATTGCATATGCTCAACAGCCCTTAGAGTTCAGGATTTAAAACTCGAGGGTTTTGGCTTTGCTGAGGAAAATTGGAAGCAGGTATGGGGCAAGCAGGAGATAATGGACAGGAAGCAGTGAAAAAGTCAAGGAAATGTGCAACAGCAGGGGATACAGCAGGAAAATTGGTGACTGAAGGAGATTCAAAACCCAGGTTTGAAGGCAACAGGAGCAGAGAACAAGTTGGGAAGACAAGGCGTTGTCATAAGGGACATCAGGACAAAGGTGGCAAGAAATCCTCTAGTGGATTGGGTTGGAAGGCACCTTAAAGATCATCTGTTTCCAACCCCCTGCCATCATCAGAGACACCTTCCACTAAACCTGGTTTCCCCAGCCTCATCCAACATTGTGTAGGATGTGTGGATCCTCACTTCATCCTTTCTCCAAAAGGCACAAGAGCTCTTTGCAGCTCTGCAAACACAAACCTGCTGCTGGGCAGCCCCACCACCAGAGGCACAGAGAAGCACTTTCCCAGTAGCAGGCAGGAATTTAGCAAGTTTTTCTGATTTGGGGAGTGAAAGAGCGCCAGTCAGTGTTTAATTATTGCTCCATAAAACATACAGCTTCAGTTCCATTATTCTGGGCTTCCCAGTGCTGCTTTGGTGGCCTTCACCCAGCTGGCAACAAGTTGGGTGTTGGGCCTTGTGCTCAAGGGATACAAAACTGTGGCATTTGTGAAGCTTTTCCCAGCACTTGTCTGACCTTGGATCCGAGGGTTATCCCATTTTCCTTTATTCTTTGGGATGAGGTGGAAAAGCACAGGGTACAAGCACCAGGACATGGTTCTGCCACCACAGGAATAAACTGCTCCAGAGAGTCCCTGTTGGAGTGGGTCCAGAGGAGGCCACCAAGTTGCTTTGAGTGCTAGATCACCTCTGCTGTAAGGGAAGGCTGAGAGAATTGGGATTGTCCAGCCTGGAGAAGAGAAGGGATGGGGTGACCTAATTGTGGCCTTCCAGTACCTGAAGGGGCTCCAAGAAAGATGGAGAAAGACTTTGGACAAGGATCTGGAGTGACAGGAGAAGGGGGAATGGCTGAGGGCAGGGAGGGATGGGATATTGGGAAGGAATCCTTCCCTGGGAGGGTGGGGAGGCCCTGGCACAGGGTGCCCAGAGAAGCTGTGGCTGCCCCTGGATCCCTGGAAGTGTCCAAGGCCAGGCTGGATGGGACTTGGAGCAACCTGGGGTAGTGGAAGTTGCCCCTGCCCATGGAATGGGCTTTAAGGTCCCTTCCACACCAAACCATTCCATAATTCCATGACTTCCAGCTCTAGCAAGGGGTTCTACACAGGACTAAGACTTAAATCAGTTGTGAGGCAGCAGGGGGTGAAAAGGTTGTAAATAGAAATCCCCAGTTAAAATCCTGCCCATCTGATGACCAGAACCTCTGGCTCTGAGATTGCATCAATGCCACGGGCACAAGTTTCAAGCACTTTATCACTTGTGGGGTAGAGGCTGCAGGAAAAGTCAAAACTCTGATCTCATCTTCTTCCTTCACAGGAGCTTCAAACAGAATCTGGTAACACTCAGCTCATTTCATGCTTCAAATGAGCCTCTGCTAATGCAGCTGCAGGGGCTGGACTGGAGTATTTGAGAACTTCACCATTTGCTGGTGGAAGCCAAGGGTTCCTGCTTCTAATCAGGGGCAGAGCAGAGCTCTAAAGCCCAAAATCTCCTTGGTACCAAGACTTATACACCACCTCTTTTCCTTCAGTTTATTCACTCTCACTTTTGAGCCGAAAACAAAAGACTTTTGTCAAGTGTTTCGAGGTTTGTTAGAAGTGTGAGCAACTAGAAGTACACATTTTGGAAAAGTTAACTTCAGATCTGACCCCAGCAGCCTTTCCTTCCCCTTTTGTCAGCCCACACTCTTAAGAAGGTCAGTTTTCCACGCTTTTGTCTTGTTTTTCTAGCCCTTGCCAGCTTTCTGTGCTCACCAAGTTTTTCATACCTTGTTCAGGGTACAATAAAAGCATATGAGAGCATCTAAAAATGAGGCAGAAATGGATTTATTACACTGCTTTATTCAATTTATGGCTTGCAGGGGAAGGTAATGAAGCCTGAAGAGGAATAGAACAGACCAGGAGTCTACCCCTAAAAGTTACCCCTCGCAGTTCAGTTTCACATTTGCAATTCCACAGCGCTCGGTGTCTGTTTCCCCGAGACAAACCAAACTTGTTTACAGTAGGATTGGTTTCATAAATGAGATTTTTCAGATCCCCAGCCTGGGCAGAGTCCTCATTAGCAATCCCACTGTCCTGCTGTGCTGAAGACAGCTGTACTTTGAGCACGAGGCAGGTTGAACTGCCTGTCTCCCCATCACTGCCATGCCAAGTGCTTTAGTGGCCTCAGCCCTGTCCCAAATATGTCAAACAACTTCCACTTGCTCTGCCACATCATCCTTACAACAACTACTGGGCACAGCAAATCCCTTTAAAAACAGTCCTTGTAGGTTTAAAGGTAACCACAAGACCAGCAGAAAGGTGAAAAGGACACCCTGTGAAGCTGATGATAACAAGCCAGGGAATGTGTCTCATCCAGTTAGGGTGATCCCTGGGCTTCCCAACCGAAAACGAGCTGAGGGACAAGTCAACACCAATATTGGGGGAGGTTCAGTGCTCAGCTCAGCCTGTCCCTGGATTTACACTTGTCTTGGGTTCATCCCTGTGCTCCCAGCTCTCACACAACCTGGATGCCTCCTGCTTTCCTGAGGCAGCAGAAACGGGGCTGTTTGTCCACCAAAACTTCCTTTTTCCTTTTATCCTTAAATGCACTGACACAACTTACACAGCTTTGCATGCTCCATTGTCAGGGTGAACAGGTTTAAGGGGTTGAAGTCTCATCTCACATCAACCCTGCCACGCTGTGGATCAGTTTTGCTCTTCTGTCACAGAGTCCCACACTGGTTCAGGTTGGAAAGGACCTTAAAGTACATCCCATTCCCACACCTTCCACCATCCCAGGCTGCTCCCAGCCCCATCCAACTTGGCCTTGGACACTTCCAGGGATGGAACAGCCACAGCTTCTCTGGGCACCCTGTGCCAGGGCCTCACAACCCTCACAGGGAAAGGTTTTTGTTTCCCTCTTATCTCATCTAAACCTACTCTCAGCTTGAATCCATCCCCCCTTGTTCTGTCACTTCTGTCACATACCATCATTCATCAGGAAATGCTCCAGCCAAAGGATAAAGGCTCAACTGTACAGAATTAAGGAGTTTGGCAGAGGAGAAATTTTATACAACCACACTCTCTCCAGCAAACATTATCCAACAACACCACAATGCTCTGAACATGGAAAGGGCAACTTCCAACCCTCCCTGATTCCCAGGGATTGGGGAAGGGAGATGAATTAGAAATGGTTTCATAATCCAGGTTGGATATTTGAGACTGGCATTGGACAATCCAAGTTGGACATTTGAGACTGGCATTGGATAAACAAGTATTTTCTTGAGAAGAGAGGTTGTGGACTCCCCATCCCTGGAGGAGACAGGCTTGGAACAACCTGAGATAGGACAAGGTGTCCCTGCCCATAGCAGGGAGCTGGAACAAGATGATCTTTAAAACCCCTTCCAACCCAAACCATCCCATGACTGGGAGATTTAAATTTATCCCTGGATTGCAAACCCCAGGTGGATCCCTCAGCATCCACTACACTGCGAGGAAACCCCTTTAGTGGGAATGCTGCTCAGCAATCCCCCTTTCCTTTCAGCCTCATTCAAGGCTTTGGGATCACCTCCCAGCTCTGGGTTGCTGCAGGAAGGACTCACATGGCACCATTACATAAACCCTGCCTTCCTCCAGGGGCAAAAGCAGCTGGGAACACCTCCTCCTCCATCCTTATCCTGCTCCAAACACCCAGTGCACAGACCAGGGGAGATCTCGGAGTGACAAGAGCTGGGTGCACTCAGTGCTGAGGGCTCCATCAACTCCGATTCTTCCAGCTCCCAGCACACACAGATCCAGGGGAACATTTCTGAGGATGAAGCACCTCTTTCAGTCACAACAGCAGCTCGGGAAGGCTTTGACATTTGTTTTTATTTTGGTTCCAAGTGAAAGGCAGCCCCAGGCTGAGCGAGCTGTCAGCCCCAAGCCTGCAGTGCAGCAGAGCAGCCTTCCAGCTCTGCTGCACGGGGCATCCCCGTGCTGGCTTGTTATTAAAAACTCATTCCTTAATTCCCTTTTCTTGGGAGAGGCTGACAGGGGGCTGGTGGGGCCTGGAGAGCCAAACTCTCGTGTTTAAGGGAAGAATTGCTCATTTGAAGGGAATCTATAACAGCAAGAACACAGGAATCCAGAGATGAATAAACCAATGGTCTCCAGTATTAGCCCAAGGATCATTTTGCACAGACATGAAAAGATATCAATTTCAAGCATGTTTGTGTTGATGTGTGGAGGCTCTGACTATTCCAGATTCTAACCCAAAACCTGCCTGCAAATACCTGTCACCAACACCAGCAGACACAGCCACATTGGCACTGGTGGGACTGGACCTGCAGCAACACTCTGGGGCAGAGGGAAATTGCAGCTGGACCCATGTCCTGTGATGGGCAGAAAATGTGGGGATTGTAACAGTACAGACAAACACTGGGAGCAACTCTGCAACACTAAAAAGAAAAACCCAGCACTCACTTCGTTACCTTTAGCCAGGTGATTCAGCCACCTAGCTTGGTAAAACACAACTCACAATAGTCTTAGGGTCAGTTTGAGCAGACAAAGCCTTGTCCAGCTGCTCTGATCTAGGACATGTTCCTCAGCATGCAATAAACCACCTCAGGCAGACTCACTTTGAACCACCACTGAAAAGAGGCAGAGAGATCCAGTCTGGGATGTGAACACATCCATGCCTGCTCCCATCACAGCTGAGCTGGACCTGGAGCAGGGAGGACACCAGATGGACTTCCTAATAAAAAATAAACACAAGCAAACCTTAAAAGAAATGGGTTCAAACTTCTTGTTAGGACCAGAACAAAGCTTTTGCATAACACTGTTGAAATCCTAATGAGAGATCAGATACAGCCACTTCTCCTGGAAATCAGTGTCTGTCACACCAGAGTCACCAGCAGATTAGGAGACAAGGCAGGGCCAGGGCAGAGTCTGACCACATGCAAAGGAATTCAGGAAATCACCTGAGGAGTGCTCTGGTCTCACTGTCTGTGCAGGTGAGAGCCTCCAAAGCCAGCAGGGTAATTGCCTGGAGACCTTAATTGTTTTAGTGCTAAAGCAGCAGCTGGTGTATAAAAGTTTTAAGCCTTTCAATTATGAGTAATCTGAGAGCTCATACCAAGCTCCAGCCTGTTTGCTCTAGACTAAAACTTTCTGTTTATCACCTTAAAGCAAGACAGGAATGAGCCTGAGCATCAGCTCACCTCCCTCACAAGTGAGTGCGTCATCTCTCCCACAGCAGAGGAGGGACAGAGTTATTTGGGGAAATACCAGTGTTTAAATCTATTGAAAGAATGTTCTGAGATGTGGGATGGTTATTGTTGTTCTTGAGGTATTCTGGAGGAGGCCATCAGACAATTCTCATCCAGCAAGTTCCAGAGAAGCAGCCAAAAGCTGTGGGCTTGTTCTTCCTGAACCCTTTCAGTCACAAATTTGGGTGGAAAGGACCTTAAAGCCCATCCCATTCCAACCCTCTGGATATGCAGAGACACCTTCCACCATCCCAGAGTGCTCCAACCTGGCCTTGGACACTTCCAGGGATCCAGGAGCTTCTCTGGGCACCCTCTGCCAGGGTCCCCCCATCCTCCCAGGGAACAATTCCTTCCCAATCTCCCATCCAACCCTACCTTCTGTCAGTGGGAGGCCATTCCCCCTTGTCCTCAATCCCTTAAGAGCCCATAGAGTTTAAGACAAGGCCCAGTAGCATCAGCACCATTCCTTTGTAGTTTGACAGCAGCTTTCAAACTTAAACCCTTTTTTGACTGATCTTATTTTGGGTTCTGCTTTATCTAGAGCAGGAGGAACTTCTGAAGAGAGAAACTACACTCTCCTCAGCACTGCTGCAAGATTTTTAACCTTAAAGCAGCTCCAAGAGGCATCAGAAGTCAAAAGTGGAAATCCCAACTCCTTCATCGTGTGGGGGTTTTGTTTTTTCCTTAATGTCCAGGTCTGAGCACTGGATCAGGGTCCCAGTGAGGTGGGAGAATCTCCCATCCTTCACTCTTAGGAACCTCACCTTGCTTTAAAAGCCACCTTGGAGCAGAACCAGAGACCTCCAGACCTCCCTCACACTGCAATTTATTCCCATTGAAATGTTTACTAATGGGAGATTTCAATCTCCTTGCCCAAGGAATTAAAGGCACTTTCCCTTCAGCACAGCAGCCACATGGGTCACACACAGCTCCACTCCAGACTCCTCCATCCTGCACAAATTAGGAATAATCACATTGGAAGGAACGCTGCCCATTTCTGCCATTGTTGCTGCTGAAAGCACCAGTGACTCATGGCTTTGAGTGGGCCCAAACAACAGGTCCTGGCCCTGAGAAAAAAACTTAAAAACAAGCCTGAAAATTCACCTGGAGTGACCCCAAGGCAGGCACTTCTGGGTAAAAAAGGGCCACAGTGATGCTGTTGCTGTGATTTGATCTTTCAAGATGGCCAAGGCAGAGATTCCAAAGACTTTTTCCCATTTCTTCTCCCACAACTTCCATTAACATCCCACTCCCAGCCTTTTAGCAGCAGCTGATCCCACAGGGAAAGCAGATATATAGAAACATATATTCCCTTTCAGCAGCCTTGTAGCAGAAGATAAAACAGAGGGGGTTTGGCAAGGCTTTGGTA
>VZRX01009555.1:152092-242148 GCA_013398075.1 Notiomystis cincta | reverse complement strand
AAATAAAATAAAATAAAATACTTGTTAATAGTTTGCCCTACCCAGATAGCAGTGTTCCAGGTAGATATGATTTAAAGGGAATAAAGAAATGAGTTGTCAGCTCTAGAGAAAGGATAGATTGCACTTTTTTGGATCTGTGATTCCTTTAGATATTTCTGCTGCTCCAATGTACCTGAGAGTTAAAAAGCAACATAATCTCAGTATTACATGATAAATCTCAGGTTTATTCCCCAAACTCTTTGTATCTTTCAAATACCTAATTGCAAGGAGCTATCATTAGTTCTGAAGTGTGTCCCCATATCACATGCAATGAGAAATATTTTTTGAGAACACACTACCAAACGTTAATAAATTCCTCTGTGTCCTCCTTGGATTTTTTTGTTATTATTAATTAATTGGAACTTCAAAATGTATCGGCTCATTTGTACATTTCTTGAGCTAACACTTCCACAGCAAGTCAGCTCTCTATTGCTTAAATCTATATTTTCCCTGTTACCATTGGCTAGGAGCAAAGGCACATTATGGAAAAAAAATCTCTTTCTAGTGATTTTTTCTCACAGAAAAGGTTTCATAGACATTAAGAGGAATGCTTTTATGCCATGCTTAATATTTTGAGAGATATACAAAAGGTCATTCAGATATTCATTATCCAGTTTGTTTGGTTTTTCTCCTTTAAGTTGACTTTTCTCATATGATTTATGACATTATAGCCAAAAATCTTGCAAGAATGTGCATGGAAAGTAATGATTTGAGACTTGATGAGTCTATTTTCCTTGCTGACATGAAGTCAAAGAAATACTGTCAGCATTTATTTGCATATTTTCCTGCCCAGCAGCAGTCATATATAATCTAAATTCAGAGCCAAGAGCTCTAGGACTCTGCCCAAGAAACATCTCTCCTTTGCCACTTTTTGGGGATTTTTTGAGTTATAAATTTTTTTCATTATGTCTCTATCTGGCAACTTCATGAAAGTTCCTTCTAAAAATTTCTTTCTTTATTTATCATTTTTTTTTCCATGTAATGTTGATTTTTATTTAAATTTGCAGCAAGCTACTGCTTTGTGTTAGGCAAATCAGAACATACTTGGAAAATAAAAAAGGTTCATGGAAAACTGATCTCTAGTGTCTAAGACAACGCCCTAGAGAGAGTCACAACACACTTGATTTAACCATCTGTCTGAGCACATTCTTTATGACTAAATTTACAATCTGCCCTCTAATTTTAGCCTTTTGCAACATCAGGATACCTGTGGAGCAGGTTTCAAACCCTCAGCTCAGTCAACCCATGCCAATGGAAACCCTTTTGACAATGTTCTCTGCCTATGAGCAAAGTCAGACACAAAGTTTTATAGTGACTCTTCTTTTTTAATAAAACAACAACAAAAAAAGAGTATTTTTCTTCAAACTCCTTGGTTGTATCTTTGACCACGTTATAGAGGAAGTATATTTTGCTGTTTGCAGTCACACCAAGGTGCTGATGATGCTGCAGGCAAGTTCTTTGTCCTGTGACTGATACAACAACTACTGGCAGAGCAGAACTAGGAACAGGTTACTAATTAAAAAAGAGAAAGCTTTCAATTTGAACAGTAGAGATGCTAGAGAGCTGTGCCAATTCAGTCTTTTTCAGTTGTATTTCTGTGGCTGAAACAATAAATTCCAGTTTACATCTAGATCCTCCTAGAGTGTGCACCTGATATCATTAGAGCTGTGTTGTCAAGCTTCAGTTCCTATTGTGTAAATGCATCCCTCTAATTGTCCTGCACCTAGTTTTATAAATCTCTTTCTTCTTCTTCACGGTTTTCTGCCTTAATTATTTTTTGATGTAGCAAGATGTAAGGTGTGTGAAATTTTCCACCTTGAAGAGGGTTCCACATATTTCTACTTCTGTTGGCAGAGCACAAATATGTAGAGAGTTTGAATTAGCTAGGCACTTTGTGACATAATTTTTTTCTGCAATGAAAATGTAGGGATGTTGTTTCTCCTAAAGTTTCTCTCCTTCTAGACCATTGTTTTTCTTTGAAACACCAGGCTAACACTCCTAACATATTATCAGTCTCTAATGGAAGAGGATTGTGTTTGCCTATAACCAATGGTAGCATGAAAATACTCATATGACCTTCTTTGTTAGATTTAGAAAAAAATAATCAAAAACATTAGGCTCCAGCAGTTATTATTAAGCACTTAACAATGAGAGCCCTCCAATCCTAAGGAAAAATATTGAAAGCATCTCCTAAATAACGAGAACAAGAAAAGTACTTCTTTATTAGAAAAGTTCAGTATTTGTAGTTGATGGCAACTGCCATCAAAGATAAAATGCAATCATAACAATAATTGCATTTTAAACTTCATCTAAATATGTGATTTGTAAGTCTTAGCAGTTAATAAGTTTTTAGATTTTTGTCTGCAGCAAACTGGAAGGTATTTCTTTTGAGTAAAGTAGATTTCTTCAACCCCAGGATAAGAAAAATATTCTAAGAACAGTAAAACAATTTCTAACAAGCAGTACATGCTTGGATGACTCTGCAGTCATTTAACTTTGCTGATGGATATTAACTTCCTTGATAAGAAATTCAGATTATATATAAATCTGGTAATGATAATTCATAGCACTTTTAGGAGAAAGCAATTTATTTCAGTTCAGGAGCAATATTTTTTTCTTTAGACTACTTAAAATATAAATCTTTGGAAATCACAAGTATTTTGAGGAAAATGCACTGTAACTGAAAAATTCAGAATAAATAGTTCTCACTGCTTTTCAGACTCTTCTTAGAAAGTTTAAAGAAATTTTAACATGATTTTTTATAACATGTAAGATAAAATATAACATTTTAAAATTATTTAAGATTAAATATAAAGTAAAAATTACAATACCTCGAGTTTAATTCAGTTATATTTGTAGATTAGATTTTAATGGATACTTAGGTAAAACATTGATATGACTAATGATTAATTTTAGTTGTTCATAAAAAGCAAATATATTCTCATAATTTTTATTGTGTTAAGTTACAATGGAATAGAATAAAATAGGAGGAGCAAATAGAGAAAAATGGAGAAAAAATGGAGAAAAAAATATGATCATTTAACTATGTAACTGCTTTTGAAAAATGCAGCAAATACTGAAGGACACATAACTGATAAGGCTTAAATGTACATAGAACATTTGTATATAGATTTAAAAACCTACTGAAAAGCAAACAAATTGTTTCTTTAACCTCTAGGTCTTGCAGCTGTGTGTTCTACTTTACACAGTATATCTGCCTCCTGGGGAGGCCAAATCTATTGAGAATCCTTTCATGTGTCTGAAGACCTGAATCAGGAATACTCTCTTTTGCTGATCATAAAATGTAGTTGTTTCACTCGACCTGTTGGCCATGTTTTCCAAACTTCTGTCTCTTGCTGCTCAGTGCATTGCCCAATATGTGCTGTCCCCTTACTGGCACAGAGCAGAGCAGGGCCACTACCAAGAACAAGGACAAAGAATCCACTGTGCAAAATACACTGCTTGCAACAAACTCAGGGAGACTGTACCTCATCTCTAAAACAATCCATGACTTACCAATTATACACTTTTTATTTGAAAAATAATTAGAAATAAACTAGAGCGCTTTATTCTAAAATTAAATGCTCCAGTTCTGGCAATTAAGCAAGGTGTAACTGTTCTGCTTTAACACAAAGACATTTTAATTTCCAAAGTGAATTATTTTTCTTATTGTTCTTATTAGGACAAAGTAAAGTACTTTTTTTGTGGTGAAGCATGAAGCCTGATAATTGACTGACCTCTTATTGTCAAGAAAAATATAATAAACTAAGGGCTGCTAGGTTGCAAACAACCCCTGGTCATTTTCCTTTGGAGATAGACAAAAGTTCCTTTGGGAACTGGTGTGACTGAGCAGGACACCAACACTACATGAGGGTTGCTTCACATTGCAGGGCTTGTCCTCTGAGCAGTGTAACTTTGTCCAGTGGAAAAGTAGAGATACTGACCTCATTACTCCCAAAGGCATCCTGGCCTCAGCAGAATCTAGTATGTGTTCTAAAGATTTTTTGTTTTTTTTGCTATTGAAAAGGACAGTCTCTAATATCAGTATCCCTTCAAACATAGGCAATTTACGGAGTTAAACCTGCTCTTACACTCTCCTTCAAGTCCAGATGAGTTAATCTTCTCACACCACAATTTAGTTAATGGTGAAACTTTCCAGTTTCTTTCTCTTCTATCCCTATTATGCCAAAGTAGTCAGTAGCAAAATGGTTTGAATGCTCTTATAGAGCATGAACCCTAGTCCCTGCAGAAATGTCTTCTGCATTGTGTGATTTCCAAAGGGTGTGGTTTTAGTTCTGCTTCTGATTTAAAAGAAAATAGAAATGTTATTGACATATTTTTGGGAGATCTTGAGCCTGTCAATGCAATAAACATCCATCTTCAAAAAATAATTTCAAGATAAGCTAGTCAGAGAGTTATCTAGCTTTTTGGAACTTGAGCCATGGTTGAGCTTAACCACGAGTTCTTTGATTTGTCTAAACTGTGTAGTTTCTAAGTATATTCAGAGTCACAAAGCAAGAGGTTTTAGAAGTTGAAGTGGCCAATTTCAAAAGCGTTGATCAAGAAGAGTTTCCAAGACTGGTTTTATCTTCAGTAGTCTATATTTTAATAGTATTCTGAATTTCATTCATTGAACACGACCCTTACATGTATGTTTCAGTGTAAGTATTAGCTAATTTAATCTACTGTCCAGACTTCATCAATGTCTTAGAGCAAGATGATATTTTGAAAGCTCTAGTACTTATCTCCTGTAAAAATGTAATAATTTCTTCAGTGCTATGAATAAACAAGGTGGGCATTGGATGAGCTGAAGTATGACTTGATATCTTTTATTACCTAGAGATAATAGAACATATCTTTTATTTCCCTTAATTTTAGATCATTAAAGCTCCAACTTTTATTATATTGCTTAGTTCAAGCTGCATGTAGTGGCCACTGCTGTGTTTTGTTTGAATGAAGTATCATAGCCAAGACTTTTATAAAGCAGTATATTCTCTGTCAGGGACAACCAAAATAGATGGAGAAAAATGGTGACATGAATTGTTACACAGCAGACATCAGCCTTAGAATGATTTTTCAGACCTGATGAGTTCTCTTAGTGAATACTGAAATGTGTTTATATGGAGAATAATGCAGCCTGGCTGTAATTTACTGCAGTAAATGAATATATCCAGTGACACTACCTAATTAAACTGAACCTTGAGACCTTCTCATGATTAAGAGTTGCAATAAGTCCAGTGACTTATGAACCACCAAACACAGTTACAAATATAAGTAAGGAGATTCTATAAGAGACCTACCATTTGAAAAATTACAACTTGATGAAGATTTTAATTGACATATTCTAATTTCTGTTGCAAATCTTAGCATAATTCTGGTACCAGAAACTGCAATCAATTAATTGCAGCCAGGGCACTGTACGTGCTTCAGAAGATGCACTTAATATTTTAGAGCAAATAAAGCTAGACATGCAGAATAATAAAATAATTATTGAAAACAGTGATAAAAAATTATCTGAAAAATTTTCCAAATAAAAAGGCCTGATTTTTGAACAATACCACATGTACTATACTAATAATTTAGAAAATGTGTGACAATGTGATGTTTTGTCCCACATTAATTTGATTTGTAGTGTAACTTAAAGTTTTGTGTCTTTAAATGGTCCAAAAAATATTGAATATAAGAACAGATGTCTTTGACAGAAATGACAAGAGTACAACACACATACTCACATAAGCATTTCTTGTGTTGGTGATGGAAAGGATCAATGTGATGTTTTTATTTAGTCTTGTGCAAAATGGAGAAGGAGGGGAGAAGATTTAATGGAAGAGATTGTGCAGACTGCTAGAAAGGTGGGCAGGTTCTCCAGTCATCACAGAGCTGAGTCTCCCTTTAACAGGCCAGATGCAGACAGATTAATTTTTCATATATTTTCCTAGATGCTTTACTGTGTAAGAGCCTCAGTTCACAGCAATGGGATATTTCACCCTTTTTATAATGGCATTAATAAACATTTGTCCATTTGTCCTGGGTTTTGGGCATATCTCAAAGTTAGTAGGTATGTGCCCACACTACCAGGAAATTGTGCAGGTGATCGTTGTGCAGATATGTGGAGTGCCTGGTGGGCTGGTGCTGCTGTTCAAGTTCAGTCACTGTGTCACCAGGTAGAGGAGAATCACGGTGGAGGAATGTGGGAAAGGGGATCCCTAATCCCTGCCTTTTCTTTAGAGTTCTTGGACAAGGTAGGTGAGACTTACAGTTTGCCATAGGCCTAGTCCAGGTGAATTTTTCAGATTTTATCTTATGAGTATTTAGGTGAATGGACTTTCCAGTAAAAGGTGTAAATGTTGAGCAAATAAAGCTCTATAATTCTTTTACATCAAACATAGTGGTCAGCTTCAAGTGATGATGGCCAAAACAGTTGAGGATCCAAACCAGAACCAGCTAGAGCACAGCAGTTGCTCCTAGCAGAATGCTACAGATACCAGGATGTAGAAAGCATTGGTTTTACCCCATTACCCACAGGTGGAGATGCTGCTACTAAGGCCTACAGTTCTGAAGTAAGTCATCAAAGGGCAAAGCTATTGGGAATGTCATAAGGTGCATCACCACATTCTATTACTGAAAGAATTAACCATGTTATGAGTTAGACAACGGATATTATTTTGGAATGTATCTCTGCCCCTCAATAGTCTGAGTCTCATGCAGCTACAGCCACTTTAGTCTTTCCTGTAGAATTCATGTACTGCCAATAATGTAGCTGGATACCTACATTAAGTGGCCTGGATCATATTTCACAGATTTTTGACTTTCCTAAATGCTTTGTCTAAGGAAATCCACCTTAGATTGCATCTCCTCTGCTGAATGAAAGGTATAATCAAAACCTCCCTCATCTCTCCAATGAATACATAAAAGCTAGTGAACTGTATCCCTTTCTTTTACCCAAGGATTTTGCATCTGAAATGGAGATTCATTCCCACTGCAGAATAAGTGCTGTGTGTGGTAAGCATTTTGAATAGCCTGATTTTCTACTGTTGGGTCAAAAGGAAAGAGACTGTAAAAAAGAATAGGATTTATAATGTGGTTATATGACAGCTCAGTCCAAAGACTACTAAAGCTCTTGAGAGTTTTTCCATCAACATATTTGGAATTGGGCCACTAATGACTGGGAGGAAGAGAATTTTGAACTTGAGCTTGTTTAGTCAAATTTTATTTGAATCTAAGTAATGTTAGATGCAGATTAATACTCACTAATGTGTCTGGCTTCTGCAAAAAGACTTTGTTCCAGGGGATTTTTTCTATCAAGTGGCCAGTGTAGGGTAAGAACGGAATACACAGAATATAGCTACCAGTACGTGGTGGGTTACAGAGAGAGAGAGAGAGAGAGAAAGATAATAGATGTGTTTGGGGAGAATATATTTTCAGAAAACATTGTGAAATGTCTTTTTAGCTCTTCCATAATTTTGACTAAATTTTAAAAAATAAGAAAACCCATCTCCACATTGGGCAAATGTTCTATGCCTTTCAAAAGAAGCTAACCAGAACTGTTTGCATGAGGGAGTGTATGTGAAGGGATTCTCTGTATGCACTCCCATTTCACTAACCATGCACGGTTCTAAAAAACTTTCATGCTGATTATGTTTAAGAAATTAAATAAGTGCTCAATAAATTTTGACAGAACCTTTTAAAAATTTACTTTCTAATTAACATGATTAAATCTTTGTTGTTCCCCAGAAGTAAGAGGGTGACAATTTTTACAATGACTTAGAACATATTACATTCCACATATCGTTATTATAAAAGTGTAAGAACAATATCTGAACATTTTTTAAGGCTTGAGTTTTGTACCCAACCAACTGACTCTGTACACCAGATATTTCAATAGCATAAGTAAAGGAATCCTGAACAAACAAAAATAAACCATGATGTTGTGATGGTCTGACGTTATTTTTTTCTCTTTTATGCTTTCTCTTTTTCCTATCAAATTAAGATGTTTATTTGTTTGTTTGTATGTTTGCTTGTTTTTCTTTAAGTCATGTCTGATTAAATGAACAGTTTGCTGTCTTAGATTTTACCAGTATGGGGGATAGTGCCTTGATAGAATCTGGACTAAATTAATTCTGTTCAGATGTAATGAAAAGTAACGAACAGAACAAATGAAGGTTTTTCTGTGGCAGAGGCATTAAATTGTGCAGACAAAAGTTTTTGAGTGCAAAAGGTAGGGAAAAAAAAAGTCGATAAAGGTGTGCTCTAAGGCACATGGAAATTTCTCTGTCTTCACTGGGCTTTCAATTTCCTTCCACAGAAAAAGTGAGTAGCAGCCTAGCTCAGGGACAAGCACATACTGTTGTTCCATCAGGTTTGTGCTCAAGATAAAGTATGTTTGGGCCTGAGGAAGAGGAAAGGTATGCAAACAGTCTGTGACAATCTGGTCACTGGAGTGCAGAGTAAGACAGTACACCCAGATTTACTGCCACTAGCACACAATTCATCATTATATCCATCAGCTGATGAGCATCCTGCCTACATTGCTGTAAATTTGGATGGCTTATGGGAAACTCCAGATGATTTTAAAAGGTAATGTTCTCTCTAGTCACCTGAAAAAAATAGATTCCAGATTTTCTACTTAATAATTTTACTGCTTGGCAGTAAATGCTATTTTTGCGTGCAGGCTATTGCAGAAACACATAATTGATTCACCACCATCAATGTGTTACATCATACTCAGCAATAAACAGCTTGATTCCAATCCAAACCAGCTTTTGTAGCCAATATACCAGAAAAACTTCTGTGAAACCATCTGTGACTGTCAAATCTAATGGGTTAGAGGCATGCACTGCTAAAGTGAGCAAGAGTCATCTGAAACGAGGGCTGGGAAACTGCACAGTAAAACGCCAGAGTGGATAAATTCTTTCAATTCTGTTAGCTCAGCAGGTGACTTTATTCAACTGGTTCCTCATCCTCTGTACCTTTGCAGTGAGCTTTGCCTACAGGGACCACTATTAATATAGATCAATATTGATTTGTCAATATTGAATGAAAATGATACTCGATTTTCTCCTTTGCCTCCAACTAAACCAGAATTTGCAGCCCTAAAATTTATGAATTATTGAGATGTGCTCAAATATCTAGTCAAATTTTATGATGTCCTTCTGGTCACATCAGTATGGCTCCAGTTCAGAATAAGAATACTCCAATGCAAAGAAGTTGTTTGACTAAGTCAACTAATATTGCACATTTATTTTAGGGTTGTTTTTGTAACCAAATCTGAAATTGCCTTTGAAAGTATTCCTTTAAAAGGATATGTACTTGTACATAGTACCACAATAAACAACTCCATTACTTTAGCATAGCCACATTTTCAAAGGTGGGAAATGCCAGAATAAGTTGTGCATATGCACCATGATGAATGTTGTATGTGTGATGAGGAGTCCAATTATTGAATAAACATTGTGAGCACTTATTTAATGAAAAATGCATTATGAATATGTATGCTGTATTTTTTTCAGATGTGTATTATCAATACCATTTTTAGGAGCCACTGAATTTTTCTACCTGACTCTAGGAACAGAGATGAGAACAGAGAGCTCAGGAGATGTTCTCATAGATGAGAAAATGAACACAGTGAGATGATGTCACCAATAAACCTTCTGTTTCCTGTACATACAGTAATACTCTGTTGACCTAGGGTATATTCTGCCTCATAAGAAAGGGGAAAAGCAACTTTGTGCTGTCTACTGATCTAGTGACTAACGCTTTAAACTAGAAGAAGAAGCAGCAGCTTGAACGTCTAAAATGAGAAGAGATTGATCCACTGCCTTGTTTTTTATGATTTCTCCCACTGTTCTAACGTTGTCATTACCCATAAAATTTAAATGACTTGATAGTAAGGCAAGAAGTATGAGAAACAAGAAGGAGTCTCTGGAATGCTTCATGCACAACCAAAACTATGACTGAAGTGGCATCACCAAAAGGTGGTGGGATAACTCTGGTGACTGACAGTTTCATAGAAAAAGTATAACTTGTTCAGAATGATGGGGGAGAGAGAAGGAAATATTAGAGATTCAAACACTTCATCTGAGGTACAAAATATTGACAGACCTACAGATGTGGAAGAGCAGAGTTGGAAAGAAGTGCTTGAGAATCCAAAAGAAAGGGCACTTTGGACAGCAGTGACAATGAATATGGTAAGAATTTGTTATTCACAGAAACCAGCAAAAGTAAGAACTGCATTTCAAGAATAAAGAATGAAGCAAACTCATAAAATGAGTAAAACAAGATCTGCTGAAATTACAGTCACTCATAGCTTGATGTCTCCCAAGACTATTCCCAGAAAAGCAGCAGTGCACCAACTGGAGCTTCTGTTCTGAGAGCAGGCATATGGACTAACACTTTTCCTTAAGGTTGCTCCTCAATAAACAAAGTTTTTTTGAGGTGCACTGTCTTTATGAACTCTACTACTAATGCATTTTGCAAGCTACCCTCCTTTTTATACATCCCAGTGTGATCTTTGGATTCAATTTATTTTTTTTTTTTTGCAGCATCAGCGGCATAACATTGCAAACATATGTCAGCTTGTGAACTGCTAAAATCTGCATATTCTTTCCTAAGTAATGTCTTGGCAGCTTCCTCACTCTCCCCCATATATATTTAGATTATTATTATTGCCCATATGTTATACTTGATGGAGAACAGGACAAAAAATATATACTGAAAAGGGAGGAAAACCACTTTCTTAGTAGAAAGGCCATGTAGAGATAGAACTCTTCCCACAAGAGTTTTCTTCCACAACTTTTCTTCACATTGTTACTGAGAAGTGGAGATGAGCTCACCCAAGAACATGTACTGGTAGGCTGAGACAGGTTGGCCAGTGAGGATGGCAACCATCCTCTTGGAGATGCGGATGTACAAGCAGCCCATATGTGGGAAGAAGAAGCAGTTTCTGAATTTCTGAGCCTTTTTTTTGTGAGAATGAGACATCCTTTAGGAAAATACATGGCAGCAGTTGTATTGAGCAGATCAGAATATGTTACAGTCAGAAGCTGACAAATGCTTTTGAGGACTTGCTGTGCTTATCTTCCAAGGACAATTGCCCACTGGATCACCATTCAGCCATGGCCCAACCAAACCTGCTTAGGCACCAGATAATGTGCCTGTCATTTAAAATGCTTAGAGTTGGCCAGTAATGAAGAATGAATTCCAGTGCATAACCCCTGACCTCTTTTGGCTGCTTCCAGAAAACTGGTTATCCAAGGGTGGCCTCAGTTCTCCTTCCTACCTTAGGGATGCCATTTTAATGAATGGAAATGGTGGTGATTAGTTGTAATAAAACAGCATCGAGAAAAAACGTAAGCAAGATGAAATGGACTGAGAAAATGCAGATGCATGGCCTCAAAAACTTCTGGCCTGTCTTTGGCTTACTGATCCTCTGAAGGATACCCTGTGATCCACAGATTCTTCACTGCCTGAAGAATCCCATTATAAATGGCTGCAATGGTTGCAGATTAAAGCAGATGAGATGGATTGAGACATGTATTTGAGATGGATGATCACTTGAGGCAATGTGCTTTTCCTACCAGACCGTGCCTCTTTTGTGCAAACCCAACAGATTATGGCCAGTCCGAATTAAAGTCAGCACTAAGGTAGTACTGACTTTCTTCCTGCATGGTTTTGCCCCAACTAAATGATGATGTTGTGGAGGGTTAAATTTCACAATATGATTTATCTGTCTCTCTTGAGTGTTCTACCAGTAGAGGAAAATTGATCACAAATCTTTCAATATTTTAAATGGAATTAGTTTTTGTTTGCAGTTCAGAAGAGTGTTTAATGAAAAAGATTTCTATTTGCAATTTGTTGTTTTTTGGCTTAAAGAGAAGTTTCAGATGGGGTCACTGGACTATCCTCAAGTAATAAATCATGATTCTGGATTACAAGTAAGTAGGAATAAAGAATAAGTCTACTTAGCTCACAGTAGAACATACCTGGAAACGATTTTCAAAACAGTCAGCAAAGTGGTCAAGTTATCTTTGTTGTAAGGACATATTCTAATTGAATTATATAATGTTTTCCTCTTATATAGTATCTATGTTAAATAAGATACACAATCATTTATCTGCTAGAGAAGGGACTGAAACTTAAGTCTTCCTTCTTTCCAGTAGGACATTGTCATGGTTTAACCCTAGCTGGTAACTCAGCCACACAGAGCTATGAAGAATCAAAATTATCCTGGGCCACATCTCGTTGAAGGTAATCCTACAGGTGCAGCATATATAAAATAATAGAAAAAAGACCAAGTTAGAATAATTTGACTACTTCATATAATTACCAAAAAGATTTATATCAAGGATTTGTAGCTAATTATATTTTGCTCCCATTTATGGTTATTAAATAAATTGATATAAATTAACTAATTCCTCTATTTCGCAGTCACAGGGGGAAAAAAAAGATATATTATCATGATGGACATCCTGGCAATTATTTAAATCTCTAAAGAATATTCACAGAGTGCACTCTTAAAAATGTGAGTATTATTAAGTGAATTCCCAGCTCCACTATTACAGAGATTAGCTCAGTGTTGTATCTTTACTGAGAATTCCATTGTATCCTTTTGCTCCCAAGATTTTATGAGCGAAGCTCCACTCTTGCCATGGTCTCACGCAGAGAGATTGCACTGTAGGACCACAGCTGCAACTCTTAACTTCCACTTCTCTTGCTTAAGTCAGTTTAGCTGGTTAAAGAAGTTTTGTTTATGTGGGAACTGCAGGAAATCAGATATATATCAGCCACCTCTAAAAGAGTTCTATTTTATTTTCTATCATTCTACAGGGCTTGATTGATGATCAAAAATCTTGGAATTCCTGCTACCTGGGGAAAACCAGGACTCAGTAGAGGATGTATAATAAAGAACAACTAAAAAGTAAAGTGACAGCAATCACTGTAAAGCCTGATAACTGGATCTCTAGTGTCCAACATAAATACTGGGTTTAGGTGCTTTTTATGCATTTTACAACAAGAGCCAGATGCTCGATATGTCGTACGTGCGTTTATATAAATTAGTTCCTTACTTGGCCAACTTTATGACATCAGTTCATCTTGAATTTATACTTTGCTTTAAAAGGTCACATACAAAAAAACCCTGTGCTAACAAAACATTGAGACCCAGTCTTCCTGTTCCTAGCAGTTTTAAATGTATGTTCTGTAAATATTTCAAACTACATACTTGCAGATTCTATGAAATGCTACAATCTTACTACCGGGTACTAATGCATACCTAGAAAACATCTCTATGTGACAACAAGTAGCTAAATATTTCCATCTGTGTATGTAGGTGCACCTGAGGATGTTCTTTTTGTCTCTCCAAATAATTCCTCATAAATGTGCACAAATATAGGCACCTGTTTATTTCATTCTGATGATAATTCATTCTTCAAGCAGTTACGATTTGTGACAGAACAAAGCTCAAATCACGTACAACACTTAGGATCTGAAACAGCACTATAAGTATTTAGGGTGTGTTTTGCTGAAGGGGAAAGGATGGTGCCCTTTGGCCAAGGTCACCCCAATGTGCATTTGATTAGGATGTGATAGGTGGTAAGAATGCACAGATCAACCAGGTGCACCATGGATTAGCTGTGCTCCCTGTCCTGCTGACAACCTCTGTCTTTTCCTGCCTTTTATTTATGCCTTCTGAGTATGGATATATGTGGGCTACCAGTAAAAAAAAAAAAAAAAAGGTAAAAGAAACTAATGGGCAAGGTTTTTAAAATGGTGTGCTTTGGGACTGCATGAAGGACGATGCCTTACAGCATATAGAGTAACAAGAACTACCACACTGACAAGGAAATGCATCAGTAAAATCCCTGTTGAACTCAGTGGGAATTCTGTCACTGAATTTAGTGGGGCAGAGATGTCACCCCACAAATTGGATTCTTTCTGTCATTGAGTTCTAGGACACGTCTAGGAGGAGAGCAGTGTTTCAGTCACGTGAGAATTTACTGTTCTGCCCCTGCTTTTGGGTCATAATGCCATAAGAGTGGAGAAATCAGGATTTATTTCTCCTGGTGAAATATCAGTTTAGAATTGCTGCAACCAATACGTACACTGGCTGAATAGATACCACACTTAAAATTAATGGCCTTCTGCAATATATTATAAATGCCTTATTATTGATGGTTGCTTGAAAAAGAAAGTGTTACTAAAATCTGGCATCACTATGAAATTTTGGGAGTTGGTAATTGCCAGAAGCTATAAATTAACTTGATGTGCTGTACTGACCCTGTCATGCACTTAATGTAATGGTATCAGTTTAAATTACAAAAAGAGGCTCAACGTTAAAATACCCATATTGCATTAGGAAAGGGGAGAGAAATAACAGAACTGTCATAGCTCATTAGTGTTCCATAAAGTTGAAGAAAAATACAGCCATCAATAACAATAAAAAGTTTTCTACTTGCAGTTTATTCATCTATCCAACTTTGCCCAATATTACAATTTTAAAAATAAGACACAATTGGAACTATTTTATAGTTGCAAGTATTTTTCATACAGAATATTTAATTACTATTGACATGACTCATTAACATTTATCAACATTTTATTTATTAAAAATTTCTTGCTCTTAACATGAACATGCACACTGTAGAATCCTATCACAGCACTTCACTGACAAATGTTCAGAGAGGGCTTTTATAGAATCAACTTTCATTTCTCCCAGCTAGAAATTTTAATGAGAGAGAATTTGAGGACTTCTGGACAACTATGGAGGATTCTGGCTTTAGTGGTGGTTGTAGTGGTCTCTGCAAGTCTGAAATCACCAAACTCAGGTGTGTTCTCTGCCTTGGTGAAGTTCATTAGCCAGCAACAGAGGTTCACGTTGGTAGATGCAGCATTTCCCAGCTGTACAACAGAGAAAATAGAAACATCACTTATTTAACCATGGATTCTTACAGACATTTGGATGATGTATGAACATCACTAACATTTTTTATTTTTTTTTTCCCAACTGTTTTGTTCTAGCTTAAGTATGCCCCTCGCAAATCTAAAACTGATTATTAATATCAATTATTAATATCTCACAGGAAGAGCAAGGACTTATTGACCACCTTCCATGTTTCTGGTGTAAATGACATTTTAGTGATTAATTATATCTTCCTAACAGCTTAGAAGTCTGTTTTCAGTACTTCTAAGAATCTTGGGTAAATGGCATTTGGGTTTGCAGAAACAGCTGAATTCTCAGCCTACTCAAATCACTTCAGACTTTGTTTATCTAGGATAACAGTTTCTGAAAGTGTCTCACAAACACCAGGTTCTGTTCTCATTTCTAAAGAATTATTTCCCCTTTAAATAGAGCATCAGTCCCAATCAGGTTACTGGAAAGCTGTGGACACTTATCTCACCTGTGTTGGTATCAGATGGAATGGTGATGCAATTACATATCTGACTGCAAGATGTAGATATATACCTTAAGAATATTTAACTATTGCAAATAAAATTGATGTGATGGATTACAGACTTTAGCACCCCATAGCTAAAGTAAATTACACTGAAAGCTTGTACAGGTAGACTTGCTGTCACCTTGTCTTATTCTCAACAGGTGAAAATTAGGGATCTGGTTGAAGCTGGTTATCCTCCTGAAATTTCTCTGCACGAGTCTATCTTAGATACTGTTGCTATTATTAGATGACTTACTTTACAGGGATGCTCTTCTCATATCTCTGAATTTCTCTGACAATAGGAGAAGCTGGACCTACTTAGACAATATAACTGACTTTGCCATGGTTTGAGTCCTAATACTGCCTTCTCTGCCATCTCCTTTTCACTGGCACAGTGGCACAATCTAGATAATGGCCAATTTAATAGTGCCTGGTGTGCTGTGGTCCCAGCTCCTAACTGCAGACTGGAGTCAGCAATCTCACACCTGCCTTTCTTTGAGAACAGGTTGTTTTTCCTTTATGGACTTGCCATAAAATAAGCAGCACTTTTCTTAGTATTGACGAAGACATGTGGCTCCTTCAGCATCCAAGATTTCCAGAGGTATAATTCAGAATCTAAAAATCATGAACTTGCATTAAAAAGAACTTTTTAATTTTATTTTTTTTGTGTTTTGATCTGCTACTGTTTCAGTTGGTATAAACCAATAACAACAACAGCAACAAGAAGCAAACTGGGAATACTTTTGTATACCTATAAGCTCATATTTCATAATAAGACATATATTTCACATATCTTTCATAAGAATTGGCAGAAATGTATATGTTACTGCAATACTGCTCAGAAAAATAATACTTTGCATATGGATTAAATTTCACAGACGTATTGTTTTGTTTTGTAACCATTTCTTCTTTAAACACACCAAAATAATTTCTTTCACTCTCTCTCCTCAGTTTGGATAATCAATTCTCTCATACTTTCGGCTGCCTTCTCGTGTTGTGTGAACTCCTCCTCATATTTCTACTTCATCCATCATGATGTATTTGGCATTTTTTTGACAGATGACAGCACTTCATTTCACTGGGGGAAGGAATACAAAAGACAGAAGAACAAAAAACAGCTGAAAAACACTTTGTCTTAGCGTAAATGAATAGACTTTTACCAACTATTCTCACAAGCACACGCTCCAAATCTTTGGACTGACAATAAGCATTGGAAACTTTATCCAAATGGTATTTTTCATCTGATAGTACTAAGCTTCTGGAAATGGGGTTTTACAACACTGCCTCTCAGTCATACCTCTTTCTTCTAAAAGGTTTTGGCTTTGCATTATGTGTTGTCTGAATAAAACATACTTGATTCTTTTTGCACACTGGATGACCAGGTAAGCTGCACATTATCTCTCTGGTCTCTTCAGGACTACTTTGCTTTTACAGCTCAAAGTGAGTGACAGCAACACGTGAGCTGAGTGCTCCAGAAGAGCAGAGACTGCATTTATAAATTGCTGACTACTGCATCTGTAGGAAAGCCTCCCAGTGAAGCAATAATTACTCTGAAAGAGTATTCCAAGTCTTTGATATTGAAGACAAAAAATAGGCAATATGGAAAATGTTTCAGTGGACTGAATGCCTCCACACACATTTTCACATTAATCCTTATGTGTTTATGGAGGTATCTTTTAAGCTTTTAAACTTTTAATTAGTTTTATTATATTTTTAAAAAATAATTTATTTTGTGTTATTCTAGATCAGGAAATCCCCTCAGACATAAATGAGTAGACAAAATTAGCACACCTAATTCTTGAGAAAGTGATTACATATTACCACTTGCAAAAAAACGTGTTTTTTTTTCTTGTTCTTTACTTGATGATAATTACCACTTCTGTGCTTAAATTAAGAAACTATCTTTTTGTATCATAACTTTAGAAATAATGCTTCTACTCAGAAAGATAAACTTGCTTTGAATTATTGATTTAGGTCTGAAATTCCATTATCTAGAATTCTTCCTTAGCAGTTCAGAATCATGCCTTTAAGGTATTCTGTAACTGATCACAGTTTTACGTATTTTACTACAGGCAAGGGGTTTCTGAAAATTCATAGTTTTAGTATACAGACACTGTTTAAGTAGTATACCAAATTGGATTCCATTCAAACAAAAATATTTCCATCAGAACCAAAGATTAATATGGAAAATATTTAATCTGAATCCTCATTCATCTGCAGCAAAATTAGCAGATACTAAACAGAAACTAGCAACATTCACATTTCCAGAGAGGGATGAGTTTTTCTACATATCATCAAAACAAATAGAAGAAAACTTTTATCTGTCTTTTTCTCCTTAAAATCAGTTAAAGCTAAGACCATCCAAATAGAAATAAAGAATGTAAGTTGCACTTATAGCTAATGGTCTCCTGGAAGAAGATATCTATCCTGTCAAGATGAAATATTACATCTCTTAAAACATAGAGAGTTTAGCTGGATTTAGGACTAGGCCCTAGAGTTTTTAAAATCATAATTAGGGCTAAGGAACTATTTTTTTCTTGGATCTTACTTTATTTTCCTAGAGGATTTCAGTATCTTTACATATATGTGAGAAATAAGCACATGGAATCAATGTATACAACTTGAATTCTAAAACAAATATATTTTCATCTATGGAATTGTCAGTTTTGCTCTGTCTGATTGAATGGGAAATTGTAGAGTAATCTTGAATTAATATCTCTCAATGTCTTAAGAAGAAACAGACAAACCATAATCAATATTCGTGCGCTTTTTTTCCTTTTGTATGCTCATGTTATGACAAGAGATTTGTTGTCATGACTTAAAAATCTCACATGCTTCTGGTTCCTTTTTATTCATGAGCATACTTAAGTAGGTTTTTTACTTTTCCTTTTACATTACTGTAGTATCTTGCAGGCCAGAATCAGTTCACAGTTCTGACATAAGAAATACAATATGCAGATTTAATGAGATGGTTAAACCACCCAAGAACTGTATTCTTAAGTAAAAAATAAAAGAAGCAGAGGAAGAAAGTGCAAGTTTCACAGAGATGTGAATTAAATTGCTCAAATTCAGACTGAAATAGTACTAAAAATTAGAATAGGTACACTGTCTCGCAGTTCACAGTTCAGTGTAATTGGGATATCTCTTCTCATATCTTGCCACGTTTTTTCATGTATTTCTGTCAATTCAATTAAAAATGTCTACATATAACATGAGAATACTGCTTTTAACCCCTGCAGTTACCACCGAAATGATGATGTAACAAAAACAAGTACATTAAGTTTTCTTTTACTCCAGAGTACTGTGCAGGTAAAATACAGTAGACTCAGTCAATTCCATCTCATTTAATTATTTGCCAGTTACCCAAATGGTTAATTATTGATTTGAGTACTGAGAAATAAAGAGAGTAAATAAAATGCACACCTAGGGAAAAGTTGTTTCATCCTTTTAGCTTCATTTCATGTGCCTCTCCTCCACCCCTTGCTCATCTCCACTCCTGTCATTTGAACCACAGTCAGGCCCTTTGGTGATGCAGCAGGCAGTGCAGAGATGGGTCAGCACCTCCTGCTGCTCCTTACTTCTTACTCCCCTCTACCTCCTTTCTTGCTTGTTTTGTCTGCTCTGAGTTGCAGTCCCTCAGGGTATCCCTGTCCTCATGTGGGTCAACCAGAGCCATAGTCCCTTGGGGTGTCCCTGTCCTGGTGTGGGATGGACTCCTCTACCATGGAGGTCCTCTTTCCAAGAGTGTCTCCTGCTGCGTCCCCAACAATACCCCTTTCCACATGCCTCCTCCCATATTTCCCTCTGTGTGTCCTCACACGACGTCCCCAATGTCTCCATTTGTCTCTACATCATGTGGCTAAGAAGCTATTCTTTGGAAGAAAAAAAATTGCACATCTATGGCAACCATAGAGCATTTTAATAATGAAGCTTTTAATGAGAGAATGACAAGTGACATTTGTGTATTACCACACTCGGGGTGGGTTCTAAATAATAATGGTTCCCTGTGGCGCTGAATTACAAGCCATGTTCACCGATAATTATCACTTTACTCCAGATTTTTAGATTAAAAATTCTGCTTCATGAATTTCTGATGCTGGGCAATCAGACTGAGGTTTCCGATGCTTTCCAGGCTGCAGCAGAGGATTTCAGAGATGAATTGCATTGATATAATACATTCACTGACTTTCTACTTTCTGCTCCTCCAGCACCATGTGCTAACCCTTCAGAGACTGGCATGTCTCCTGCTCCCAACATGCAAGCCTGGTAGATGTCCTGGCATAAAAATTTGTCATTTTGCTGCCCAAAATGAGGAAATAAGGATTGGTAATATCTTTGGCTTTGGTTTTTTCTTTTTTATTTTGCTGTGTATATGTTTTTATTTTCCTTTTGGTTTACATGCTTCTAATATGCTGGAACACTGCCTTTCAGGAGATTTTGTGTAGCATGAGGGACTCATAGAATTTGCAAGATAAAACCTGTGTTTAGAGCACTCTGTCTTCTTGCTTTAAGAAGAACATATTTTCTATATTTCTGTCTTGGAGTAAAGTAGATTATAGCCAGACAGATAGGTACTTTGAAATAGAATTGATTTTATTTCTATGTTGCATTGATTATTCCCACGTATACCACCATTAGTCATACCCAGGAATTTCCTTGCTGGGGAATGGCAGGACAGATTGGTTTAGAACTTCTCTGCAGCTGTTCTAAATTACACTGGGATAAGACTGTGAACCCTTCCAGTTTTTAGATGTCTGAAAGTTTAGCTTTTAGCAGGAGACTACCCAAACTAGCCTCAGTTCCCTGATGAAATGGTTTACTCTTTTGTGTATATAAGAATTAGTAACTTACAAGAAAAATTACCATAAAAACCAAATCCCTGAAAACAGAAAGAGAAAATAAGGCAGTGCAAAGAGAATTAGCCTGGCAGAAAACTTCAAAAAGTACATGATATAAAGTGGTATCAAAACAAAAGATCAACAGATGTCTTCAGCATGAAGACTAACAGTGTTTTTTAGCCTTTATTTCTTTCAGGGGCTCAGTACCGAGAGGTGCAAGTTTCCATCTGGTGATAGAATTCCACAAATAATTTAAGATGAAAAGCATAATATGTATTTAATGATACCTTCACATTGCTGATCAAAGCATTTTTTCTGAACGATTTTTTCGTCATGGTATTATTTTTCTTCCTTTACCCATTTTTTTTCCAGTCCTTCTAGCCTTTCCCATCTAACATGTCACACAACTTCACTAACAATTTTCCTATACCATTACAAAGACAGTATGTGGCTACTGAAGACAATGATTCTTCAAGGACAAAATCCTTCAGGTGGCTTTTATTTTTCCTGTCCTCTCCTCTCCTTGTGCACCACACATTTTTAGACCTGGAAAGAAGCTAGACGTGCCCTATTTGGTGCATATGTTCAATGTTTCTTGTTCTTATCCTAATTCTGTTCAATTTAGAGATTATTTTATGGATGAACATACACACAGTGAGTATGGTCCTTACCTAAATAAGCAAGTCACTTCTCAGCATGACAGCATGGCACAGAGAACAGCTATGGCACAATGTCATCTGGAACCCTTATCCAGTCTGTGGGGAAACCACTGAGAGCAAAAAGATATATGTGCTAGATAAGAAAAGAATGACAAAGTTTAGAGGACCTTGGTAAGACTCTTTACTCCTCCATGTCTCCGTTTTCCCTCTCAGCTACTGCTTCATCTATCTAAAATTCCAAGCACAGTTACCTCACTGGGCTTTAAGCTCTGCTGTCATGCTAATATGCCAATTATTTATCAGCAGTACCAAGAGATTTAATAGAAAAGTTCACAGAATTTTGGAGAATATTTTATCATAGGCACTGTACAAGGCACCATGTTAATCTCTGCCTGACAACATATCAAATCTTATGATATTATGTCTATTGTAGAAAGTTAGAATTTGATGAATTTGGTGAGACTTTTATCAGGTGTATTAATCTGAGATGAGGCAGTGTATGCCCACTGCAATACTTCCTGACTTCATATTCCAGTGCTGCCTTGCCAGTAAACACAGCAGGAGGGAAAAAGTGGTTAAAGTGGTTCTGTGCCCTGCTATATGTGCACTCAGTTCCTGCATTTTTCTCCTTTATTAGCCTCCAATTCATAAGAGAATTTAGAATGGCTTAGCAATGTTATTGGCAAATGCTTCCTCTCCAGGAGCTTTTACATTCAGTGTTGAAAACATCAATTTTTTCACATTTGTTGTACCAAAATGTGGTCTCTGGCACAAGCTAATATTCTGTGGTTGCACAGCTCACTACTCTGATATTTTTACTGTTTCTCCTATTTTTATTCATATTTGTGATTCAATGTGAAAAAGGTTGAATACCATTCTCTTGCATGATATTTGACATTATGTCCTTGCATACATGGGTTTTGTGCGAACTAGTACTGCTGCTAATTACTCTGCACGGATAACTGCAGCAGAAGTAACCAAATTAATAGTCTGTTGGAGTACCCCTCTGCCATATACCTTGGAGAGCCCACAGTACTGTGACAGGATAATGGTCTCCTGTTGCTGGATAGTGGTCTCCTGTTGCTATGCAAATACAAGGTCAAAACAAATGTGAATGATGACTTTTTAAAAGCAAACATAGAACTGATCCTGTCTCTATTAAATATTTCATCAAAACCCATTTCTGTTTCCTAAACTAGTGAAATGAACACTTTCTAAGGCAACAGAAATACAGCTCTAATATTTAACATGCCTAGTGAGACGTTAGAGTTGTTGCCTTTTTTAGAGCTTATATGACAAATAACTCATCTCACCCTTTGATTTCAAGACCAGCCTCTCTCTAGTATGTAATGCTCCTTACAGCTTAGCTGTTACCTCTTTTTTAGTCTTGCTTTTGATGTCTTGTCATGTTCCTGTACAATTCTCCTCTCACTGTGCAACAAACAGCTTTCTAGTTAGTGTTGGTTGTTTAGCCTGTTATTCTTCTAATCTACTTTTGAACTATATTTTGTTTTTTTTTGAAAAATCCATTTACACTCTTGAACTAGAGCCTATTCTCCATCTTTGTTGCTCTGGGAATAGAAGGGTAGTAAAATAAAAAAAAAAGGCTGCCAGGAAACTTGTTGTGGCATCTTGATCTTGTCTATTCCCAGCTTAAGGACAGATCAGAGCAGTCAAAGTGCTTGTTCACCTCAGCCTTTCTGGCAGTGGTTCTTCAGAAGGAAGATGGTCATGATCATTCTGGAGGCTGGCAGCCTCACCAGAGTAACTGACTTCTCTAAACTCCACTGTGCCCTTGATGAATCTTGATTATCTTAGTGCATAGCAGCTGGAGGACATTTGTGCCTTATCTCAACCCTTCTCATGCCAATCTCAGCTGACAAAGAAGTGTTTCAACTTCAGACTGCATCTTGTTCCTTCAAACTACATTTATTAAATGGATGCCTGATGTACGCAGGGAGAGGGGAGGTGGAAAAGGGTTTGGAGAAAAACCCCTCCAAACCCTATGGATTTTAGACAACATAAACAGAATAAGCCTGATTTTAAATTAAGGGAACTGCACATTTATAAAATATCTTTGTGCATCAGAGAAGATTCATCATTTAATATGAAGCAATGTTATATGGATCCCACTTAGAAAGAAATCAAAGAAAGGAATTAGATAGACTGCCCTTTCTAAACATTAATAATATTTGCTCTTTTCTTTTCCTTAGTACTACAATCTTTTGAAGATCAAGGCCAAATCAGTAAAGATTTCAGGATACTGAGCAAGTTAAGCCTATCTAGATGACAACGTTTGCAGTCTGAACGAGGTATCACAGCTCCTGCTTTGCCAAGATTTCTCTCTTTGGTAGAAGAAAATGAATCCAGCATGTTTGCTGCTTGCAGCTGGTTTAGGAATAACACAAGAGCAGGATAGACTCTTGATTATTTACACAATTATTTAGAGCTTAAAAGGTCAAAACACCCAAGTGGCTACTGGTAGCCAATGGAGATCATATGGCAAAAGTGCATTGAACTTCACAAAAGCACAGTACATTCTTAGAAGAGCAGCCAGGTTTGAGGCAGCCAGATTTTGCACTAGCTTCGTTTTCCAGATGGATTTAAATCATGGAGAGATTGTGAGTAATCTATTCTTGTGAAGGTAAAGTCCAAAGACAGGATGGGTACAATCACATGGGTGCATGAATTTTTAAATTAGGTGGGTGATATTATAACGAATCAGAACTATTTTCACTGATTGGTTGAAACCTGGATATCAAAAAACCCCTGCCCATTTAAGTCATAACAGAAAAAAGCAAACACACATCTGCTCCTTGAACTGAAAATAATTTACCTACCTGAGTCATTGATTAATTTCCCTTCCAGACATTTTTGCATCCTTCCCTTGTGAACTAAGGCTCAGTCACAACTTTCAATCTATGCAGTGATCTCTTCCAATCACTTGATTTTTAGTTTTTGAATGCAGAAGTGGAGCAAAGGAAGAAGGAAAAGTAGGCTGGTTACCTGACATAAAGACAGAAAATCAAGAATTCAGGTAAGCAAATAACATACAGCACTGTGTTCTCAAATTCTACAATCTCTGTGTAAGGTGGAGCTATGAAGATCAGTTTTACAGCGTCTCTGTTTATTTGCCTGAAACATATCTAGCAGAAGTTCCTGATTACTTTGAGTTTCTCCCTTTGTAGGAATATTCAAATTTTTCTTGGGCTACCACTACTGTGAACGTATTTTTCTGTTTCAGTAAACACTGGGCTCAGAGCTTATTTGGTGAGCATGAGAATTGCTGGAACCCACAATTGTTGTAGGTAAATATAATTTCATAGACAGGGTCAGTTGTCAAATTCAAGCACTCTCCTTTTTTTAAAAATACCACTGCTTTCTACCAGATATCAGGATATACCTTCAGGGTCCTTTATAGTCTTTAGAAGTTTTTTTCACTAAAGTTAAAGGAAAGATAACTCAAAATTCATAAATATTTATTTTGCACCAAAACACATGCTGAAAGATAATGAAATTCTGTCAGCAGGATATGCCTGGATGAGTCCCTACCCTGTTTCTTCAGAATGGTACAAACTAAAAGGAATTTACTTAAAATAAAAAAGAAGTAATTGATACAGAAAATTGTAACTTAATTGTGTTCTCTCTCTTGAAAGGCTTAGGCATGAGCATCAAACAACAGAAACAAAACAGCTGCAAACAAAATGAGTTTTACAAAGACCATTAACTCTTAGTTCCCATCAGTCTTTTAAATAACAAGATAACAAAAAAGATGATAAAATGCAAAGCCTTTTTCTGTTACTCTTTGTAATGTTGACCTGGAGTATTTCCCGAACATTAATTGGAATATAATCTTATTAAAACATGAATTTATATTACATCAATCTGTAAATCTGCCAATATACAATAAAATTTAATCTTTCTTGCTTGTTAATTGGAAGTTCATTAAAGAGCTTCTTTTTATAGCAAATATGTCGCAGAAAAAACCCAAAGAAACAGTGTTGGAAAAATCTCTGTAGGGAATAACTCCTGATGCTCATGCTCAGCCTGTTCTTGTAGACTTCCAAAGGCAAAAGCAAAGACACGTACTCCAAATTGTCCAGGGGGTCAGTTATCATCCTTCCATTAGAGTGTTTTCAATATATAGCCTGAGTTTTCTTATTTTAATTTAAGCCAAATGTTTCTGCCTTCTATATCCACGTGTAACATGGTTCAAGTTATTCTTTTCTTTTCCTCATATTCTTCTGCAAGACTACTTTAGTACTTCCTCAATATTTATATGACCAAGTCCACAGTGATTATCACTGCTGTATTGCAGAGTGGCCCATTTGGTTCACATCCTGTTTGAGGATTAATGCCACAAAGTGGAGGTAGTACTTCAGCTAAGCAGACTGTAGAGATTACCTCATATTTCTCAGCACTATCTTTGCTTTTTGTCCCATTACCTTCTATTAATTTTTTAAAATCAAGACTCACTTTCAACTCACACTCCCCCACAATATTTCGATCATCTTCTCTATAACTGGTGTTTTTTTCTCAGAGTACGTTTGTCCTACTCCTCATTTTTGTCTAACCATGGTATTTTCTGCTTGTTCTTATTGAAACATATCTTATTTTTTCAGAACATTCCTCCAGGTTATCAGGACTGTTTTTAAACTTCTTATCCTGACCTATAATGTACTTGCCATAATTTCTGCATCATCTCCAAACTAGTAGGCATTTTGACACCACTCTCCAGGCTGAAATATACAGTGAAGCCTACCAGGCTCAGGACAGGTCTTGAGTCCCTTAAAAACTGCAAAACTGCATTCAGTATACTCTTCCACTTTGATAATGAATAGGTATTACCTTCTTCAGTATGTTAATTCAACCAATTTTTCATTCATCCACTTAGAGTTAAAAAAGTGTCCTCTATACTAAGTGTACTAACTTATTACCTTACCTCCTTTAGATATGCTGACTTTCAGGTCTTCTTGGAGGGAAATAAAAAAAAAAAGGGTAATATGAGAGTGGAGCTGCTCAGCAATCAAAGAAAGACCAGAGAACACTGAAAGACAGGATGCTCAGCAGTTCTCCAGCAGGACATGAGAAAGCTCTTATGGTAGGAAATGGAGTAAAACTGGTAAATTTTAGCATAAAGTTAAGCAAGTCCATAATTGTTACCAGTAAAGGGATTTTAATGCTAGGTCTCTCACATGCAACAAAATTTCCTTTTACCTACTAGATGGGAAAAAAATAATTTGCAACCNGTGCACACTGCAGTCAATTGAACAAATTGACTGTAGAGGGTTTCTTTTCCTCATCATGAAATGCCTAAGGAACACAGAGCAGGATGACAAACAAAAGCCCCTTTGCTACAGAGGAAGTGGACTGATCTTTATTACTCTGTAGTACAGAAAAAAGTTTAAAGGCTCTTTGGAAATGTGTAAACTGTTAGACCAAATAGAACTCAAATGCTCTTTAAGTAAACACAGTGGGACTCCAGAAACAAAATAATTTTATATTTTCAAGCAACTACTATTAATATTTGTTACCATAATTCTTTTCGAATGACCTTGAGATAAACTGCTTATCATAAATTCTGCAGCAAATTCTCCTGCAAAGGTGATCAGTCTTCTGTGTAATTAATAGTTAATATTGTAGCTGCCAGATCCAGGATCTAGAAACACTGGAAACCAGAAACATCTGTTGCTTAAAATACAGTGTTATGTGTTAGCATGGTCAACACAGGAGTCCAGTTTTGAACCTGAGAGCAATCCCCTGAAATCAGTAGAAATACACACAGGTTACTGTTGAACACATGTTGATGAGATGTTTTGTCATAGAGGTCACAAACCACAGAAATATCACAGAACAATAAGAAAAATAGATGGAAATGAAGCTTAAATCTGAAAAATTATCTGTGAATACTTAATTAAATGCCACTGCTCATATTGATTCTTTTATCACTACTAGTCCTGAGAGCCTATTCTGAATTAGATTGAAGAAACATATCTTAGGAGAGTGTTATGAGCCAGCAACCTATTCTTATCCAAGGTTAGTTTTGCACTGGTTTCATTTTTAGCAAGCATTTATACATTCTTTTCACATATCTGTGCAGCATTACTGGTATCATGCACTGCAGTGAGAGTGCATAGATAGATTGCAATAGCTAAAATGTTTGGCAAAAATACAATCTGTCTACAGTGCTGTGATATAACTTTATATTTGAGTGGGTTGTGGCAGCCATATAGCCATTAGTTAATTATGATAGGGCATCATGTTGATGTGGTGACTGTGCTGCTTCCAGTTTTGGAAGTAGTTCAGAGGCCTCTACATCTGTGTCTGCATCTGCAAGACCATGTAGCTTGTTGCTGATACAGCTTTGATTTGCTAAAAAAAGCAAAATAGGGAAACTTCTGGTCATTCATCTTCAAAATTAATTTTCAAGGCTCTTCATTTTGTCCTTGTGTTTGGAGTCCGTGAAGAAAGCAAGATGGCCTAAGATGAAGGAAAATATTGCTTGCATATAGTAATTCCTTTGAGATGCAGGATGCACTCAAAATTTCTTCTTGGTTGTGTATCCACAAAATTTTACCCTTAGACAGAAAAAATTAAGAAGATATAGGAGGAAGAACTAAAGCAGGCTATCCACATGGATTCACCACACTTTTTTCAGCCTTGAGAATATAATCAGCAGACAGGATATGCTCAAAGATTTTATCAGTCTCTCTCACTTATTTAGCAATAGAGATGCAGTTAGAAATAAAAAGATGTCTTTTTTTATTTACCACAGGTGATAAATGAGCTCGGTTTCTAGATCACTACAGACTATGTAAAGCCTCAGAGAAGTTCTCAAAAGCAGATACAAGGCTTCTTAAACATCTGCTAAGAAAAACTGCCCCTACCTAGAAATTAAATTCATTGAATATGTAATTATTTATATTTTTCTTTTTCTTTCAGAAATTCTGCTAAATTTTCTTCATTGAAGGCTTTTAGCCTTATAATCTTTTCACTTAAGACTGTGTTTGAAGGTTACAGACTTATCTAGGAAAAGCAGTATGAGTTAACAGGACTGTTTCTTTCATGTTCTATTTAGCTGCAAATGAACCATACAAATCCCACAAACACTGGAAAAAATCCTCTGAAATCCCTGAGAAACCTTGATGTCAGAAAAAATTCCAAAAAGCAAGTAAATGAAATATCTCATTCAGAAATCTCACATCATGATAATCTGTAATCCTACTCATAATTAAAAATTAAAAAAACCTGCTGGTAAGACTCCAGTTACTGGGTGACTAAACCAGTAGTTTGCCAAAGCTCTAAAAGCCAGCAATCTCTTTCTCTCTTTTAAATATTTGTGGATTTCCCTTATGAGCCACAGAAGTCTTAAGTCTAGGCAGCTCTTTTCCAACATGCACAGAAAAGTATGAAGATTCTTTTCACTATAATCTTAAGATCTCAAAACCATACAGGCAAACCTCCTCATATCCTGCCATTATCTGGAGGAAGCAGCACATTTCACATGCTGTCTCTGAACTGATATTCTTCTTTTTTAAAGGGAGGGCAGCAAGACATACTTTTTGCATTCATTATTTTCCTGTATTCCCTGACACCTAATAGGTACTGAACTGTCCTAAACCTGCAGTCTTTCCTAGGAGGATGGTTGCATGAACTTAATTTTTTCTAGCAAGAAAACCAGAAGACCTCATCTACCCACCTGGCACAAGAAGGGCAGTTCTGAGTCAAGCTAACTCACAAACTATGCTATGTTTTCATTATAAATGCTTTCTCCACCTCCCAAATGCTCGTACCTTTATGAGAGATGCTATGGAACATAAAAGCAGTTGTCAGGGAAGTTTAAACTTTTCTGCAGCAGAAATTGTGTGGTTCTTTCTTCTTTTTTTTTTTTTTCCTCTCTTCCTTACCAGCTTAGCTGTGAATTAAGCTGTAAAGGACTACTTTCTATGGAATTGCACTGGAAACTTGTGAGATTTGCTGATGTATGGCCTCATTTGACCAGCATGGCTCTGCCTCCAGAGAGTGGAAAGTATGAGAGGAAAACCCAAGGAACTGTGGACTTCCCCTCTTACAGAAAGGACATTTTTCAGGTAAGATAAATTTTCCTATATTGCCCAATAAATCATAAGAAATGAAACTCAGTGGTTTTATTCCTGGAACTATTTGTAAATCAGTTATTTTAACTATTCAACCAGCTCTGCTGACTATTTAGTTTCCTGATACTGCCATACCCTTAGGAAATTACAGGATACTGACCCAGTTTACACAGATGAAATTAATTAATTCAAATACAACTCAAACAGGATAGTTGTACATGGCTGCCAAATAAATCTTAACCAACTACCTTTCCAGCCCCTCCCTCACTAACCCCTACTCCCCATCCCTCTTTACTTCAGCCTGGAAAATAAGGTTTCCTGTCCATTACTTATTTTCTGTGGCTCAGCAGGCCTACATTTGGTATCCCACCCCAAACAGAAATCCATTCAAACATTAACAATAGATCACACCAGTTCTTAGTCTGCAGCAAGGGCAAGGCTGAAAGTAGAGAAGCTGGGGATTACAATGTCCCCCAGAGTTTAAAAGAAAAGAAAAAAAAAGAAAAATAAATAGAAGAAAGTCATATTCCTCTTTGATTAAAATACACTGAAGCTGCCTTGGACCAGGCTCCAAAAAAATACTGTCTTCTCTTTCCCACTTTGCTAGGGCCCCCAAGATCTCCTCCCTGTGCATGTTAACTCAGTGCAGTTCTCAGCCTCAACAGAGCCCTTCTTGCTAAGGCAGAGCAATGGCTGGGGAACCTGTAACTGTTCCTCTTTTCTCTGTGTGGTCAGGGACATCTCTTCCCCCCTCTTTGAACCTACCTGGGTAGATCATTTGATCCATTCAAAAAACCATGCCTGAAATACTGAATTGCTCTGTGCTCTGTGAATTTTTTTTTTGTTTAAGACCAGATTCAGATGCATTCTCCAGTTTATTACAAATGAGTTTCTATTGCTCTTGGCTGGGATGAAGTAATTCCTTCACAGTGATAACACACTCAAAGGATTAGGCTCTCTTAGCTGAAAAGAGTAGTGTTTTGGGATTGCTTTATACTGAAAACTTCAAGAAGCTGTCCTGTTGTAGAGTTGTAGAACAAATGCTCAGGTTTCATAGCTAGCCAGCTGACCAAGATAACCTCAGAAGGGGAATAAGGCTAGCTTTAAACAGAGAACAACCTGTGCACTGTCCACAATCAGGTTTTACGTTAAAAGAAATAAGACCAGTGAGCTGTCTTGAAATCAAAACACACATTTATTTTTGTCACAAGTGAGATCATAATTTTAGTTTGGGTACGGGCAGAATTGGGTTTCCTCATTAAAAAGGAAGATTTGATAAATTCCACAACAGGGCACAGAGAAATAAAAAGAAAAGTACTCTTTTTTTTTTTTTTTTTCCTGACAGCCTTTTATATGCTGAAATATAACACTGTTTTACAAAGTAGAAGGCTGTTTAACATACTCACCTTAAGGTGTGCTTGAACAAGGTGAGGCTAATCAAGCTAACTACAGTGAACTGAGTATAATTTTCTCTTTGTTTTAGGGCAAGTGAACACAAAAAATAACCTATGTGGATTTCACAGCAAAGGTTTATGATTAAGGAGCTTGTTTTGAAGTGATTAATGTATATTGGTTAGCAAATATTTTAATTCATAGATTATTTTTTTATTAACAAATCTGCTAAACTACAGTTGCATAAAGGGCACTTGAATGTACAAAGACTGGACAAAGGACTTTTTAAAGGTTTTAGATTTCCATTTTATTATTTTTAACAGTTGGTATCACAAGCAAACTAAACTGTACCCTTTTTAAGAAATTTTAAAAATAAAAATCTCCAAAAAATATAGACTAATGAAAGCTTATATATCTGTTTATTCTCTATACCATAAAACAAACTAACTAGATGATTACCTTGACAGAGAAAACTGCTTAGGTTTGACAATTAATAATGAAAAGTCAGTAGGAGCCAAAAGGCATGGCTGTGCGGGAACTGATGTTAGGAATTTTAGATTTTGTAAGTGTAAGTTCCTGCACCTGGGTCAGGGCAACCCCCAGTGTCAACAGAGATGGGAGGATGAAGAGATTGAGAGCAGCCCTGCTGAGAAGGACTGGGATCTACTAGTGGATGGAAAGCTGGATATGAGCCAGTAATGTGCACTTGCAGCTCACAAGGCCAATTGTATCCTGGGCTTCATCAAAGAGGAGTGGGCCAGCAGATCAAGGGAAGTGATTCTGCTCCTCTACACTGCCCTCCTGAAAACTCACCTGGAGTGCTGCATCCAGCCCTGGGGTCCTCAGCACAGGAAAGACATGGACCTGTTGGGGCAAGTCCAGGAGAGAGCCATAAAGACAATCAGAGGGCTGGAGCCCCTCTCCTGTGCAGGCTGAGAGAGCTGGGGCTGTTCAGCCTGGAGAAGAAAGGCTCTGAGAACACCTTATAGCAGCCTTCCACCAGCTAAAAGGGGCTACAAGAAAGATGGGCGTAAACTTTTTAGTAGAGCCTGTAGCAATAGAACAAGGAGTAATGGTTTTAAACTAATAGAGGTAGATTCAGATTAGGTTTAGGAAAGACATTTTTTTACAATGAGGAGAGTGAAACACAAGAATTGATTGTCCAGAGAGGTAGTAGATGCTGCACCCCTGAATAAATTCAAGGCCATGTTGGACAGGGCTCTGAGCAACCTAGTCCAGTGGAAGGTGTCCCTGCTCATGGCAGAAGAGTTGGACTAGATAACCTTTAAATGTTTCTCCCAGCCCAAATTATTCCATGATTTTATGAAATTTTGTCTACTGATGTATATCAAATGACACTATAATCTGAGAAAACTGATTAATGTATCCACATACTTATTTCTGCTCCTAAATTATCTCTTATTTTTATTACAAGGGGATGTAAGTTCCAGATGTTGATGCTATTTCCCTGTTCTTCAAATACCATCCCAAAACTGGCCATTAGGCTTACACAAGGTCAGCAACATTAGGCAGGAGGATGCTCTGAGATCAGTCATATCTCATAGTGCCTGTACCCTGCCATCTGTCTGGGTCCATCTGCTGCCTCTAAATTGCAAACTTGTTAGGATGGGAATGTGACTCTTACTCTGTGGTTGCAAATTTCTCTTCCTCAGCCTTGCCTGGACTGCAAGCACAAAAGTAATATTAATGACAATAATAAAAAGTGAAATGTTGCTGCTGTGTGTCTACGAGTATTCATGGATTTTTTTTTTATCTTCCTAAGGGGAGAGAGACACATATTTTAGCAAGTGAAGTCAACTAATCTTCTGTTTTCACAGAACACTTATTCTCCTTTTGATGCACCTGGAAACTAGCCCATGGCTCCCAGTGATGAGGGGAACCACTTAGCTAATTCCCCAGTGAACTGGGTTGCTGGAGTGCTTCACGGTTTCTCAAAAACACAAATTTTGACTTTGGTGTGCCCTCCATAACAAACACAGGCTGTCTGCTGGGAGAGGTGCTGTCTCTCCTGTTCCAGTGGGCAGGTACCCTGGGGACAAGTCAGGGAGCACAAAAGATGGAGGAGAAAGGATGTGGGTTCTAGTGTGAGTGGTGGACATGGCAGTGGACACAAAGGCTCTAAAAATGACAGCTGTAAATTGATTCCACTCAAGGCAATAAAATGATGACAGTTGATATCAATGGGGATTTCTCTTTTTGGCTTCATTTTGGTCTCAAATAAAGGATAATGCAAAACAATGATGGAATTGTGCTGCATGTAACTAAGGAAGATTTTTCTTTCCCTGCAAGATTTATGCAGTGTCAGAAACTTTGCATCATTTAAAGTTACACCCTTAATACCTCTAAACTGCAGTATAAATTTATTTGTATATATTTTATACTATACATACATAAACATAATAATTTCTGTAAAAATGCAAAAATTAGGGGTTTGGTACACATGCTTTGATAATTAAAACACTTTTATTCTAATTTTGCCTTTGCTTTTCATCACTGATCAATGTGTGTAGCCAAGACAGGTCAGTAGGGAGGGGAAGATCACATTGCAACTCAACAAGTTATTTCCTCCCCTTGCTCTGTAGTTTTCCTCAGTAATGATACTTTCAGTCCCATCAAGCCACATCCTTGGCAGGTCTGTGCCTGTTTCCTATGGAGACTGGCGACCTAAATACAGCTGGGAGGAGACTTTACCATGAGACATGAATATCATGTTAGGAACAAATCAAGGGCCAAGTTTATCTTTGATTTGCAAATGTGTTTTACACCAGGAGAAGCATCAATTACTCTCCAATCTCTTTAGGTGAGAAGATTGCAAGTGGATTTCCTTGCCTGAGAAACTATCATGCCAATCCATTTAGGGGAAGGACATTATATATTTTATATCTCTGAAAACTAACTGCCATGGTTTTAGTTTTTGACTGTGGATATTTTCAAGGTGTTTAGAAGGTCATGGAGTGAAATTTGTTGATAAAAGCTACCCAAGTAATGCAGGGTGAAAGAAGTTGTCAGGTACCACCAGCAAGAAGAAAAGATTGAGAGTAGTTTAGTTAATTTCTCATGCAGATTATATGTCAATCCAGGTACAGTTTTCAAACTGTAAAACCATTCTGTTTGTAACTCTTCTTGTTGTAACTCGTATTCTTTCACAATTTGTATTTTTTTTTTTAAGAACAGGTAATTTTTCTTGCACTGACTTTACTGTTCTCAAATGTACTGACAATGCACAACTTGAAGCTATACTGAAGGAAAGGAGAATGACTATGTAACAAAAAATAGAAGCCCACCTATTAACTCATCCCTGCTGGGCTGCTAGATTGGGAAAGAAATCTCCACAGCAAGAGCTGTCTCATTAAATCCAACTGGCCACAGGAGAGATTGCTGAATCCCTTTCCCTCCACATAAATCCATCTTTGCCTTAAATGTTGATGGTTAACTGAAATCCATGCATTCCCTGTTGCAAGTCCAGGTTTGTCTGGCTCCCTGGGGAAGTTCCTAGATTGTTTCCAGCTCCTGAAGCAAAGTGATTTACCTACTGCAGAACAGGAGCTTGGGAGCCCTGAAGCTGTCTGAGACCAGGAGAGGGATTTCAGGTGGTGTGTGGTGTGTGAGCCAGAGCTGAGATGGAGAATGCCATCAGTAGCTGGCATTGCACAGGGCTTCTGTAGCTCTCTGGCAATGAGCAGCACTGGGTCACCAGTGACTCAGGAGCTGGAGATGTGGAAGCCTCCTGTTGTGTGTTCTGCAAGCTGGACACTGCAGGTGCTGAGAGAAATGGGAAGAAAAACTGTCCACAGAAGAAAAAAAGAGAGGGTGGTACTATTCCTAGAGTCTTCTGATAATTGATCTGCTAAAAAAAGATTTGTTCAAATAAACTCCTATATAATTTAAATTAATTCTTTTTCAGTCTTTGCCAGCAGTGAAAACTAAATTGCTTTAGTGAATGCACCTTCAGGCTGGGAGGCTCCCCCTCATTTCCAGCCTGGTTCACAGAACCTTGGAAAAGAATGTTGACTTCTTCAATTCACTTTTTCCCATCCAATATTTATGGAAATAAGTATTTTATTTTTCTTAGGGAAGGCTGAAATAATGGTAAGTGACATTCCTCATCCCTAACATCTTTAAGGTCTATCTTTAAGGTTGGTATGGTCCATATAATTATAGAAAAGCTACCAGGTACTCCGGGTTTCTAAATACCCACAACAGGCATAGGAGGCAGGTAAGAAAGGGCTGCTAATAAGTACTTGTTGATGTAAAGTAGTTTTAAAAAGCATGTGCTAATTTTATTCCAACTTTAATTGGATTCAGAGTTCTAGAGCAAATTTATTGTACTTATTTCAATGTTGCCAAAAAATTGTCTTATGAACATTTATACATTCCAGAATTATATCTTCTGTAAAATGTCTCCAGGTGACATGTTAAGGCTTTGCACCTCTACTCAGCATGTTCATACCTTATTTTACAATTTTATGAGGCATAAATCTATTTTCTAAACTGGGTGTGGTGTCAAATATGGAAGTAAAAATGTCAGAGAAATTTACAGCCACTGGATGTCATTGTTGTTCTTTTAAACTACAAAAAAAATTTAAAAAAAAGTTAAAAAATGTTGTAGCTAGTTTAAAGATTGGGACTTGAGAATAAATATTTTCTGACCATTTCCATATTTTTCATTTTTAATGGCATTAAAAATATATTCATCTAAAATAGTAAATTGTGTGAATACCAATGCATTTGATGAGGCCAAATAAACTACATGGACGCTTCATCACAGCAGCTTAACTTCTATTCTCTTTAAAAGTTCAGTCAATCACTGCAAATTTCAGTGTAGCTAGTTAACCAAAAGCGATGATCTGGACTATACAGTGAATGTGTAAAAGCAGGTGTAATCTTTAATTCTTCAATATTTTTCACATGACTGGTATTAAATCTCACTTGTGTAAGTTTATGTATTGGCTGCCAACAACCAAATGCAGATTTCAGATAGCTCTTTTCATACCATTGTCTAGAAGTACTAATAAAAGTCAGTAAAAGCTACCAGGAGTCACATCTATCCCCTTGCCCACTTCTGAGAGTCGTTCTGCAGAGAAGTGTCAGAGCCTGGCTCAGAGGAAGAGATGCACTTGTAGTGGGTAGTTCTGTGCACGAAAACAGAGGAGCAATGGAATAAGCACTGAATGGAGACGGTGTGAAAAGGCTGAGTCCTGTGCTGAGCAGAATCTGCCACCTCCCATTTTCTGCTGTGGGCTCCCAGGTAAGCCACAGGCCTCAGTGAGACTTCTTTGCAGGGGCTCTGCAGCTGCCTGGTGGTCTATGAGAGAAGATTTCTTCTCAGTGCTTCCCTACAAGCCCTCCACCCCCTCAGTGTACATCTGCCCAGCACCTGGCCCGGAACTTGGAAGGGTTCTTAATTTCATTCTATGTGCACACTTATTACCCTCATAAGAAAGTAAGGCTGAACGAGACTCTGTGTACAGTGGGTGGGTTTGAACACAGCTGTGCAGCAGACCACTTGTTCTCTTTCTGCCTTGTGGGAATGATGCTGTTTATCCAGTCATCTTTCGGCATCAAGGGATTTGGGAACGAAATGATGTCAAACGAAAAAGGAGGGCAAACGCGTTTCCCTTTGCTTCTCCGGAAGTCACCGCTTTTTACCTGCAGCATTAGCAGTGCTCTGAACCACTGCCCGAGGCCAGCGCCCTCTGCTGTAGCGACGTCGTGACATGACTTAGAGCAGAAACCTGGAGCCGTGCAGCAGAGATGTCACCGCAAAAGAAGCAGCAGGGATCGGGCTCATCAGCTGGAGTCAGGCTGCCTTTTAATGGATGGGCCGCCTTCCTCAGCTCTGCACTGGGATGGCTGAAATTGGGGGCTCTGATGCGGGGAGGATAGAGAAAGGGCTGCTAATCTCTCTTAATACAGCTCCAGAGTAGCATTTGGATTTGAATATGGAGGTGCCATAACTGGAAGATAAAGTTGGCAGCTTCACTGTGCAGTTATAGCAGCTCTATTGCCAGAGGACTTTGTTGTGCTTGCTCTATTTTCAAGCCTGCAGAGTTAGCAGAGGAGCTGTGTGTGCTCCTCTCTGCACTGTGGATGCCTAGGTTGCAGTGCAAGTTTGGAATCAGCTTTGATTAGAAATAAATACATTGGTGTCACTCTTTTGAAATATTAGTAGGAGTGCAGATACAGCAGTGTGGGCAGACTCAGGCCAGCTATTGTCATCCAGTACTGCTGTACAGCATAGAAAATCCTTCTGAAGCTGCAAGAAGCTCTGAAATGATTCTTCAGGACAGGATGGTTCTCCACCATCCCCAGCATATGGCTGATCTCTGACAGTACAAGCCCCAAAGTCAGACCAGTGTACACCTATGCTTCAGACACTGAGGGAGAAATAGTCCATCTGGATTCTATTGCAGGTCCCATATGTCTGCAAGTTTGCAGTGGCAATACCCAAACTGCACATTTTCGGTCTGGTCTTTGTCTCTCAGTGGGAGTTAGGTGTGTAGATGCCTTTGAGGATTTGGGACCATCTCTGTATGTGCAGCCACTAGAAACTGACAGAAAATTTTGCATCCTCTGGTGTGGACAATGGGAGTAAAATTATTTCTGTAAGAACTGTAAAAGGGCAGTGGTTTCCCAGAATTGAAAATCTTTCTGTGGAAAAGAGCAGTTTACCACTAAAATTTGGTGGGCAAAGCAAGATATCTGCAACAAAATGATTGACCCTTTAGTAACTGATTGTGCTGCCAATCCAGTGGGCCATTGACACGACTTGAACATCCTCAGTCACCCAGGGGGAGTTTCAGGACACAGCTGGGGTCAGAAGAGGAGCCTGACCCTGGTGTTCCTTGTCCCAGGGAAGTGCCCTGCCCAACCAGCCATTTGAATAGGGGTGCTGTGGGCTTACCTGTTCAGCCTGCCAGGCTTTATCTTTCTCCCTCTCTCATCTTTGGTAGGTCTTGGGTTCATTCTGAGGCGCAATGGGAGAAACGAGATCTCGAAAACTTTCGCGGGACAGGAAAACCACTTCCTACCCAGTTCTATTTCTGCTTCCAAAATTCTGTTTGGCAGTAGTTTCAGTGAACTCATTCTTCCTTTGAGTGCCATATGATCCACAGTTGTTTTCTAAATCACCAAAAGCCATTGACAGGCTGTGTGGTTTTGATTTAGGTCAAAGATGTTCTTTAAAAAAAAAATCATTAACTCAAAATATAGGGGGGAAAAAACATCCATGTTTACCTTAGTCTTTGCTTACAAAAATTTTATGAGAGCAAAACCCACTTATATCTGCACTATTTATAGAAGTAAAAGAAGACTAAATGGAATTGTGTTTATCTCAAATTAGAGAGCCAGCATTGAACTGAGATGCATAATATACATATATATTAATGTACAAATAATATGCACATCTGAATCATGTAGAAATATTTATGTAGCTTTTATACATAAACAGACCTGCAGGTATGTGTGGAAAACAAATACAAATATATATGTATATACAATTTTTATTAAAAGTATTTCTTAGTTCAAATGTTCTGTGAAAAGAATATACAACTCCACTATTGTGTTTTGTAATAATTTTGAACTTTCCAAGTTTTGTCTCCTCTTTCAATATTTAACCAATTATTTCCACCCCAGATGTTAGATTACTTTTTTTTCCCAGGGACTCAAGATACTATATTGCTGAAATACCCACAACTTTACAAGGCAAAATAAGGAGGAAGATGAAATGCTACGAACACTTACTAAAAGGATAGTATTTCCCCTTGGGTCAAATTACATTACCCAAAAATATGAGGCAGGCAAAAATATAGATCACATCTTCAAACTGATCTCTGCTTTCTACTGGAAAAAACAAAAGGGCAATTTTGCTGTTGTCTCAAGTGATGATTGGAATTTAGGCAACCTCAAGGTACTGTGTGTTCACTGACTTGAAATCTCATTCATAAATATCCCAGTGTGAATTCCTGGATGGTGAAATGCCACTAGTAGCTAATGGGGAATTCACCATTTGTCACTGTCTTTTTAGACAGCAACTTGGGGACAGATAGAAAAGATTGCTGTCTACTTCACCAAGAAAGCAATGAGGAAATGGGAAACATGGCAGCAGATGCCTAAAAGATCCTGCTGTGCTCTGGTCACCTGCGGGCAATTGTTCCTGGGGCACTAGTGGCAGTTCCTGGCCATGAACACCTGGAGGAATTTTTGGTTGTTATAGTAGTAACCACTGTACCCTATTACAGTTTGGACTCTCCTAGTCCAGAAAACTTAGATTGTTGCTGCATTTTCAAATACTGTAAAGGGAAAATAGATTAGGGAAAGATACCATGCATCAAATGCAAAGACACTTAAATAAACCTTCAGTCTTCAAACCCCCGGTTGAGTAAGCGCCTCAGCTCCCTCAGGGTTTTCTTCAGTGGTCATGTGGTTTATACAGGCACAGGGTGTTGATCTCTCTCCTCTTTGTACCTAAATTTTGTGTTTCTAAAATCTTTACCTAGATTTTACATTTCTACTTAACTAGTTTATGTATCTCAACAGTAAATTTCAGTAAATTTCAGTAAATTTCCCTTAGTTTTGTTTTCTTAATTAAACTACTCTGACTCTACCAGGAGCAGTTTCTCACAGGCTGTAGTTTTTGTATCTCTGACTTTTCCTGTTCCTCTTGAAATTTTCATCGGCTGGTCTCCACGTACAGAGAAGACTCTTTGGGTGGATGAGCCATTAGGTACAGATGGGACCCTTAGGGAGATACAGGGAGCCAAGGAAGACAACACAGTAGCATCAGAAAGTGTGCACCTTGCACATGACACTGTACACATAAATATGATACTTATCTTTTTCCCAACATCACAAATTTGGTGACTTGGATTTGGCCGGTTGCTATAACTTCTAGGTGCTTTTCATCAGAACTGTTGCACAGCAGCAGTCATTCTGCAATCAGTTTATGGAGGTGATTATTCCTACATATGAGAAAAAGTTTGCATTCAAGTTGAATCTGATTTTTCAAAATAATTTCCTCAGTTTGCTAATTTTGAGTTCAAATCCTGTCTTTTGGTATCACTCACTCCATATAAAACTGTAATAAGCAAGTTTTTATTTTATCTTCTACAGCATTGGCCAATATACCACTAAAACATCCTTCCAGTCTGATAGTAACACATTGAAAAATTATTTTCTAATACCATTTTCCAATTTATTCAATGAATCTTCCATGTTTCCAAAGCACTCTCACATGGAATCACTGAGGTGAACGTTGTCAGAAAAGTGAAAATGTGGTGAGGATATTGGTGGTGACTCTATCCATGTATTCCTATTTTAACTAAATCAAATGGTATGATGATGAACTTGAGTTTTGAACCAGAAGATTTTATTAACCTCTCTCATTTTGCTATAAATTTGAAGTGTGTTCCTAAGCCCTTTTTGGATCAATACATCAGATTTTATTGGATTCTTCCCTTCCTTCCCTCATATCCTCTGGCAGAAGAAGGTTATATGGGAACTGTCAGTCTTAAATTCAGTCAGTTTCAGTAGAGGATTCTACTTTCTGTTAGGTGGTAGCCCTTTCAAACTACCTAAAATATGACACGAATATATATATTATTACCTGAATGCTCAAAGCATGGAATTCAAAGTTTGTGTGTTTACATTTAAGAACAAGAAATAAGAAACTATCTTGTAGTTATTTTTGTAGATCTACTAAAATCAAATTTTTCCAGGTTTGAGAGAGATCTTTGATTCTGCAAGTTTTGTGTGACTTCATGAGAGATTTTTAGTTACTCATTCAATCCAGTTCTTCCCATCCTTCATCTCTGGTCAAGTGACCAGATAATATATAGGCAAGAAATCTGCTTAAAGTAGAGTCAGCTTAAAATATATATGGAATATATCTGTGCACACAAAACACGACTAGTTGTTTTCCCCATAGAGACAAAGATAAAAATATAATTCTGTATTCCTCACCACATTATAGCCAGTTATTGTGAAGTGAGAAATGCATACAAATATAAACAATTTCCCTCCATACATGTGGAAAGGAATCCAGACTGTCCAGGAAGACATTATTTCCTGGTAAAATACTCCGTGTGGTTTGGTAACGTATTGGAAAAAAACTTCAAAAAGCCAGATGGTTCTCCCTGCTATTTTAATGTTATTGTTTAATGAGTGGCCCAAGAAATGCATTTAAGTAAGTGAATAAAATCCAGTTGTTTCATCATTGTGTTATCTCAAGCAAAAACAAATAAATAAAAGCATGCCAGTAATGAAATGTTTTCCCTTAAGAACTTGGTAGAATAGTAGAGCCAAATTCTGCCGTGATGTAAAATGGATGGATGCAAAGCAGATGTAACTTCATCTGCTGATTGCAATTGAAAGCTTTTAAAATTTGCTTGGAACATATTTATGCCTTGAGATGCATGGAGAAATGAAGTTCAACTGGAGTTTAAGGAGTATTATCATTTCCCTCCACAAACCTTCTTGTGTGTCACTGATCTCCTCAGACAAAGGTAGGGGTTTGGTGCCATGTTTCTGTAGAGCTCTATTCTCTTTTACAGACCCAAAACCCTCTATATGCAATATAATCAGTATTTAATATCTTTAACTATCAGTAAATCATTCAGAATACCTCACAGGACTCATAACCTGGCAGAGGAATGTTTATCTGCTCACTCCCTTATCAGCAATGATCTATTCCTGATAAACATCCTGTAGATCTGTTGCTGTAGGTTAATGATGAATTCTTTTTTGAGCCAAGTTAAAAATAAATTTAAACTATTTATAGTGTCTATTAATAAATGCCTATCTACAGTGATGAACTTCACTATCCTTGAGAACAAGAAATATCAAATCAGTATACATAGTTGAGCTTATTAAGGGGTTTAGACACTAAAGTAGCACTTGGTGATAATTTGGACACTGAAGTTGAAGATCTTTGCTCCAGCTCCACCAAATTTCAAGTTCAGGGAGATTGTAGATGCTAACTTTCCGTCAGTGAAGCTTTCACATCTCTCAAAATTTTTTTCTGGAAGCATTCCACTGCCCTTGGGGCTAGATTAGCTCCCTGCCTACTGATAGCTGAGACAGCTCTCTCCAGGCACACAGCTGCCCTTCACCTTCTTCCCTCTTTACCTTCTTCTCAATCTGTCTTTATCATTGCTCTTAAACCACACCAGGCCTAAGCACTGAAATTATTGCAAAACATGGCAACTATTCAATTTCACCCATCACTGGAATAGGTGCTCTAACAGAAGAACATTCCCTCTGAAGTAAAACATCTCATTTCTCCATTCAAGTTCAAATTTTTGTCTTCCAGTTTTGCAATTAAATATATATACAGAAGGGCCACATTTCATCTTTGCTGTTGAAACTAACAGGTAAGCTTTCTCATTTCATAATGCCAGAAAAAAAGAGTTGCAGGAGGAACCATGCTCTATCATTCACTCAGGGAAAAGTCCCAGTAGCAAGGTGCAAGAGGGATGAGAAGTAGGAAACACTACATTGTTCCAAATGAAGATGAGAAGGGACTAAAGGTCTTACTTTCTGTTTCCCAAGTGGCACTGGGCAACAATGTGGAGAGTGTTGTGTCAGCACCATCCCTTCTGTCCTTCTGTATCCAAAAAAAATGGGTCAGTCTTCTCTTCTGTAAATGGCAGATGCAGGTGCCAAACACAAGAAGTTCCAGATTGTGAATTTGTCAATTTAAGTCTCTCAGAGTAGACTTAGCCCCCAAGAAGGACAGTATTCCTCATGCCCTCCTTCTTTTTTATTTTTTTATTTTTTAATGAAGTATTTTTGTCATTCATCAGTACTTTGTGTTATGGATTCCATTCCAAACTTTCTCTTTCCATAGCCACTTAACATCAGTCTATGAATTTTTATTGATGAACAAAGTGAAAACATTGTATATGGTGAAAATCAGCATTATAGTGACAAAGTTCTTGAAAAAAATGCCCTAAATCCTGCAGCTGGATGTACCTCAATAAATCACACAAATGTGGACCTGCAGCAGTGACTAATGTTGTTTTCTGATGCAGGGCTACAGTTTGGGGGATCCTCTTGCAGGATATAGTTCCTGTCTCAGCTGGGCACAAACAGAAAATACCTTAGGCTGAATATCCTAAACCACAGACATTCCATAATCAGAGTGAATTTACTTAAGTCCCAGGTCATGTAAATGAGCTTAGTGTTGTAACCATGCCAGGTTGCCTTTGAATTCATAAGTCCATATGTACTGCACATACAGATCTGTTGCTTCTATGTGCCAGTGGTACCTAGCATTGCCAAGAAAAGTATTCCCACATTGATCACTGAATAATGAGAAGTAAAGTTATTTAAAATCTGTATATAAACCAGCTCATCTCTAAATTTTCTAAACGTAAGTTTATAGATCTTTGTTGCAGAATTATTATCTTTCCCGGGTAATTTTCTATGGAATACATATTTTCAATATGCTATTTTTATTTAGTGTGTCTTATGCGTATACGAACAAGAATACAAACTGTACAACTAGAGTGGGCAATTAATTTTCACTTCTGCTGAGGGACAGTCTTCAAGAAATTCCTCAAGGTGGCAGCACTGTCTCAGTGTTTAAGCTCACACTCCATGCTCAAACTACCCCAAAAACCCAAAAAAACCCCAAACAACAACAACAACAAAATCCCCAAACAACAAAACCCCGACCTGAAAACAATGCATTGCTGAGGTGGACCTTCTTTTAAAATACATTTTACCCTTAGTAATCAACCTACTGGTCTTTCCTGTTTGCCTGAAAAATATCAGCTTTAAAGTGTAGGTGTATTCAGGCATTCTTAAAAAAGGCCAAAAAAAATGATACTGTTACTAAAATACAACTGGTGCTTGCTCTTCTACACAGACATGAGACAAATGGGATTTATGGAATTTTAGGTGGGAAGCTTATCTTTCAAAACCTCTGAAATATGGTTCTCTTTACTTAATCCTGCACTCTTGCTGTTATTCTCATAGTTGCTGCTACTTCTCATGTCTCAGACAAATGATCTGGTTAGCAAAGTGCAACAGAAAAACCATTGCACAAAACCCCACCACACTCCAGGTTATTTTATAAATCCATTTTATGCACTAGCTCTTCACTAATCTAAATTGTCTGCTACAGTTAATATTGTTTAAATATAATCCTAGCTAATTCAGTTTTAGCCATAATGAATACAGGGACTGGAAGTGTGCAGTATCCTGCACTCTTTTGTATAGAACTAATCCTACAAATTGCTTTGAGTGTTGCAAGAGAGCATTTTTTCATGAATGGTGTTTATTATCACTAACATGACTTCATTTGTAAATACGAAAAGCTTCCTACAGTACCTGCAGACACCAACAATGATGAAAACAGCTGGAACCTTTCATTGTTTTACTTTTAACAATATATCCTTTTATATTCAAATCACCCAAAATTCTGACAAAATAGTTTTAAAGTTAATCTGCTTAACTATAAATGTGCAGGTGATGTGTATGCTAAATATAATGTTATGGTTTATATTCTTCTGGATGCTTTCAATAGAAACAGCTAGGTTGCACATTTGGTTACCTTTATGCTAGTAGCAAATATTGTTATTAAATTTATTTTTTTCTAAACATTGAACAGGTATAAACTTTAGTAGATATTTAGTTTTTCATGACTACATGTGAATAATCCATCTGAAAACTTGTTTGGCCCAACTGTTTTTGGGAAAACATCATCCATATTTCTTATCTCCATGTGCCTTTAATAAAATGAAAATGGAAATTCATGCACTGACTTTTAAATTAATCTTTTTATCAGAGGATTCAATTTCAAAAGGGCTTGAAAGTAGCGGATAACATTTATCACTAAAGGATTCAGCTGGAAACCCATCGGTTTGGCATGATAGCAGTCAAATTTTTATATTTTCCAGTCTTGGCATTCACAAGGGTTGTCTTGGGCAAAGTTGCTGCAGATGCAAATTCAGAGCCAGCCTTGGTCACTACCTTAGAGTTTGGATTTTAACAGAGCTCATCTCTAGGAACTATCTTAAAGATGGACAGCAGCTGGGAAGACACAGCTTGATTAAAGATGGGAAGCATAAAATCAGGCAAGGGATCTCATGTTTGAAGACATTACTAACATGGTAGATAAGGAGAAATCAGTAGATGTTAATACACAGTTTGGTTTCTGAGACACATTTGGCAACCTCACACATGATTTTCCACTTGTTACTCTTAGAATAATGTGGTAGTCTGTTGGGGAAGTTCCAGGTATCAGCAAAATTTTACTGTCCAAATCTCATTTGTTAGTCCATCTATTTTGTGCAAACAAGTGTAAAGGTCCTGCAAACTCTCTGTTTTATGTACATCTACAATTAGTTAGGCTAGAGAAAATTGTTATTTGCTAGTTCATTATGGGTATAATTTTTAAATCTCTCTCTTTTGCTCCCAGGCCACTAAAGGGTGCTCTGAAAATCTGCAAATGTCTTCTGTATTTTCTACTACCTGAGGTCATATGTTTGCATTAGAAAAGGATGCATAATTTATTTACACTAATGTAGGGCACAGGTAATGCTAATTACAGATTTTCTTAATATTAGTTATTTCACCTTGAAGAGATGTGGAGCACAGCCTCTTAGTTTTAGCACCACACAGTATTATTACAGCTTCTGGGATGCAAGAAGGGCTTGTATCCAGCGGATAGAAGAAGTTAAATACTAGTGAAGGAATAAAGACTACCAGGCAGCTACTGAAGTTTCAACACAAATACAAGCAGATAAAGTTAAGAAACCAGAGTGTCAAATCCATTTTCATGCAGTAATCCTTGATGATTCCATGCAATGAGCCTGTAGGCAGTCCCAGACTCTGATTTGGTATCAGCAGGTTGACATGGGCCAGGAGTACAAGATGGGAAGAGAAAGAATATTCATAAGTGCAGAAGACCAGGTCTAGGTAAAGGAAGGACCAAAGCAGAAGCAGATGTAGCTTTGTACCACCCTGGCCCTGAGCCCTCAGAGAGGCCCAAAGCAGATTTACCTCAGCTGTTGTGGTCTTTTATTGACTGTTTTAGCTGCCAAGGTTGACCATGACATGGACATATCTCAGAAACGCATCTTAGCCTGGAAATTCCCTTCATACAACACAGACTGCTTACCTTGCTTAGCACAGACATGACTGATCAAAAAATGTTTGAGAAAGTATTTGTCTGTCTGGAAACACTAATTAATTCAAACTATAAATCTAATGGACTCATTTCTGAGAAAAAGAATCACCCTGTAAGACATACTTAAAAATAGGTTTCTCATAGCTCAGACAAATGACCTATGACAGAACCAGATGATTTTCTTTTATTGTTTCAGTCTGATAAAGAATCAAATCAAATTCCAATACCTAGAATTCATGACGTATTTTATTTTTGCATGGAAAATTGTGCCACTCTTTAGTTTCATGCTATTTGACTTAAAATCCCCAAATTTTCCTATATTGTACGTTAGAATGGTGCTGCAAGTCTTACTTTTCCCACAAGTGACTGAGGATGTTTGTTCCTTTGTCTACTCTGTTCTTCTGCCTTGATGAATCTTCCCAGGCATGGTGACCACGCTTGTCCCCAAACATGCCAACACACCAGAAAAGACAAAATAATCTATGTATGGCAGCACTAGGAGGTTTCCAAAAACATGCAAATAACGCTTACTGTATCAATGTACTATCTTTTAAAAAATACATGATATATATAATATCAAATAAAGACAACTTTTATTCACAGAAATAAGGAACATATGCTCAGCTTCTTTTGAAATGTCATCCTGCTTATTCCCTCAGCAGATTTTCCTGTAACACTTCTTAAAATAGAAATAATTATAGATTTCATCTACTTGTTCTGCAGTGACATTTTTATTTTTCATTTCTCAGTTTTGCCTCCTGTGCAACAGGCGCTTCACCTTCAACTCTAGAGGATTGCTTAAAGGCTTTTTCATTTAACTGCTGCTACATGCCAGTGCACAAATTACCTGCCAGGGATGATGTGGAGTGCTAAGGCCTACATCCTACAGCCAGAGATTTACCAGCTACCTGGCTTCTTAAAGCACAGAGTGCTTAGCTCCACACTGCATGTGGATCCAGGTGTTTTTCTTGCATGATGTGCTGCTTCAGAGCTCTGGAATTAGCTCAAGATGCCAATAACAAAAAACAAGTGATGGCAAAACCCAAAATTGAATTGCACTGTCTTCTATTTCTGTTTCTGTGATCTGGATCCTCCAAAATAATTTATAAAAATAAACCGCTGTTCTGATGCTACATAGTTTTATCCAGAAAGTTTTCAAATATCACTGTGGTACCCCAAACACAACTCTAGGACAATGCAAACACATGAAATCAGAGAATGCAGTACGACAAAGCCTATTGCAATCTTGATAACCAAAGATTTCTGTTGGGTGCAAAAGCTGTGCTACCTTGAATGCCCAGAAAATATTTCAGTTGTCTTCCCTGTGAAGCTGTTCACAAATATCTTCACTGCTTGATACCGAGCTGAAGCATGTTGTTCAGCTGAGAACATACCCAGATGTGCAAATGTCCAGGCTTCAAGGGTAGGAGAGATTTTCTGACTTCATAGTTTGCCCCATAATTAAGAAAGCAATTTTTAAAAGCACTGCTGCTGTGTCTGAACTTGCCTGGTAGTCATCCCCTGCTTATTTTGCACTCTTTTCTCCTGAGCTAATAAAAGCATGAGCATTTAGGTGGGTTCTTTTACCCGTTTCCCAGAACAGTATTTTTGCATTGCCATCAAGTCACTGTGCAACTTTCCCTTTAGCATTAATAATGGAGTCTGGTTTACAGCTAGTAGAATATATTGTAATCATTCTTCTACAGAAGTTTTCCAATAACCTTTAAAACCAGAATTCTATACCAGTTTTCAATAGCATGCCAAACATGGTACTGGCATGTGACCATTTTAATCAAATTGATTTCTAGGTTTGCTTTTGTAAGAGGTGAGCAGACAGGGAAGGGGCTCTCGGCTGGTCCCACCTCCAGGTAGTGTTCTTAAATACTCACCTGCAACATTCAGCTCCTTTGATAGCAGAGGAAGCCTGGGTTCTGGTGAACACTGCTCAAACTTGCAATCCTACGACTGCTTAATTTAAAAAAAAAAAAAAAAACAAAAAACCAAACCCTCCAACAACAGCAGAGTATAAACTAGAGATCACTTTGTAGGACTACTTTTTTTACCTTATTTAACAGGTATCTAGTCAATATGCCACAGAGTAAAGGCATAAATAATCCACTCATGTCCATCTCTGCCTTTCATTTTAGTGCACTAATGTGGAGTAGAGTCCTTTGTCCTGCACTGAGAACTTATGGCAACATCCTGAAAGAGAGTTTTCTGAGCCCATTAACCTAGAGGAGACTTTCATAGACCTTGACAGGCAAGTGTCATTGTTATATTTATTAAAGACTCTGAAGGAATGAGCTCCTCTTCACTGTTTATCTTAAGACATTATGTTAGTTTTGGAATGGATAGAATTGCCTAATAAATAACAAAGAAACAGTTGTGGGAATTCAGAGGGAAAATGAAGCATTCCTCCTGCCTTCAGGCATTCCCCATCAGCCTGATAGAGGCAGTTGTCTGCACAGCATGCCAACTTTCCAAACTTTTAACAGTTCTTCCCAACTGATAGACTGGGAAACTATGTCTTTGAGACTACGACTTCTCTTTGAGGCACCTTCCAATGGAAAAGTATCTTTTGCATATACTGAAATGACTTTTCATGCCTTCTTGTATCTTATTCTTAGTTTCTATAAGGTAATTTTCTTTTTTGCCTCAGTATAATGATTTCAAGATCACTGCTCTTTCAAGCAACCACAAATACCTAGTAAATGAATCTGTGATAACTATGTAATGAAATCCAGAGTAGAGTTACTTTAGATGGAGTTATCCATCTCCTTACATTAGGAAAATATCAGCTCACACTGACATCCCCCAACAGATATTTCTAGGTAGTGCAGACAGGTGTTGAAAGAATAAATGGTCCTTTTCTCTGACTTGATTCGGTGTCCTCACCAAACCCCATCTTGAGTGACATTAGTTAATACATGAAGCCACAGGAATACAGGAAATATGTGACAGCATTCTCACAATAAAAGGCCAGCTCAGCACCTCCTTTTATGCATGCTAAACTTCCTGAACAGATTATGACCAGGACTTTTAACTATCCAGGTATGTGAATTATCCAGTTCGGTTTCAGAAAATGGCAATTGCATCAAATTTCCTTTCATCTGTCAGAACCAGTTTTTCTTCTTTTCGTTTCTTGGATGTCTAGGAGTAATACCAGTTGTTACAAAGTTTCTTCATTTTATGCTCTTTCCCATCTTGTGCTCAATTTGTTCACCACATGCTGAGTTAGACTCATGACTGCATTAGCCTTTTTTTTTATAGTTAGTCCGATGCTCCCATGGCTCCTTATGATCATTTTCCAGTGTGATTAACTATCATTGTGATCAGATACAGTCCATACTGTTTGCCACATACTGTTCCTCTGGACTGTGGTTCAGTGGTCCTTAACTACCATCACAATTGATGCTCATGAGTGTCTGGTTTTTCCCTATCTTTGTGCTCATGCAAATCACTAGTTTCTCTATTTCTTTCTCAAAACTCTTCCAAAATTCCCACAGTCATCTTTCAGCCTTGCAGTTCTTAGTGATGCAATGCCTTTGGTATCAGTGTGTAGTCATCTGTAGTAGATCACAGCATAACCCCTTCCAGTCTTGCAATTGCTGCTCATATTTACATTCCAGTAGATAACCTGTTATTTGGTTACCTTGATTTGCACTGCTGATTTTGTGTCTCACTCTTCTTGCTATCTTGATAACTAAAGCCAAAGAAAGCAATTCTTTAAAAAAAGCCAGTATGTTAAAATATTTCATTTTATCTCATAGTTTTCTACAAATTAAAGTAAAATTTATTGAATAATTTAGTGAAAATGAAGAATATAAATTAAGTCAAAATAGGAGTACCAGAAGTGAAGGAAGGGAGAGACTTCATGTCATCGAGCTATGCCCCAGTTGTGAGCACTCTAAGCATTTCATTTCCCTTTTACCTGAAGGGATTAGAATTCACATCATGATGCCAAGCACCATCGTGCTGTTTAGCATTTTGTATTAAGGCTCCAACAAGAGAGCAACCTTAGAATATAGTGCAACCTGGAGTGGTTACAGCCCTCAGTTGGGTGAAGAAAACAGAATTCCAGGACTCTCTCACAGGCATTTGAATGACAGTGTCTGACCTCTCACCCATGTGCTCTAACTGCAGAGAATTGCAAGGTACAATCCTGCCATGTATGCTTCTGTGTTTATTTCTCATTATAAAGCATTTTTCAACACATATTGGACTTCTGAACTGCTTCAGTTAGCTACTTCCAGGTCTTCTTTATTAGTGCTTTTTCATTGTGTGTATATATTTTTTTTTGCTCGAAATTGTCTCTTCCAAAGATAAAAACAATAATACCTTTTTCTTTAGTTTCAAAAATTTTACACAGAGGAAACATGCACTTTACAGCATAGAATACTTTCATTTTCCTCTTTTCAAACCTGTGCTGGCTGTGCCTTTGTAATGAGTAGACAGTAAACTTAAGAAGTGCTGTTTTGTGTTACTTGTTTTCTGCAGTGAAGCTGTTTGAGTTTTTCTCTTCCCTTGACTCAATGAATCTGCAATTATTATAATCTTACTTGTTCCCTAAAATATCTAAAATATGTTTTGCAGGACTTGGGAGTCGAATTCTTTAGGCTGCTTTCTGAATACTGAGCCATTGGTTGTCACCACAGGCTTAGTCAGGTCAATGTAGAGTTCTTACCACAAGAATACAAACTTCCACTGCTCAGTACCCATTTTTTGGGAATACCTAGAGAGAACAATGTTAGAGAAGGATGTCAGTAGCTTACTCACATAATAACTCCCCTTACAAGATGCTGATTTACATATTTTCATTTCTTCCCATTTCTTTGTACAGAACTTGGTTGGCTTCATTCCAGAAAAGTGCAAGAAAAGAAAGATTGCTTTAGCCTGGCAAACACACACTACTGACAGGTACACAGCAGCTGTTCAATCTTAGCATCAAGATTACAGACACACACAGGAGGCTCAAGCAGGCACACTTATTTCAATGCCAGTCACAATGCTCTGACAACAATATGTTATAAATCCTTCCACAGTCAGCCCAGAGAAGGTGAAGGCACTTTTGCTGTTGGTTTCAATTTTTGCTCTGAAAAACGAGGTGGGAAACTAAGATTTCTAGGTTATTAAACTCCTTAGGTTTACATATTTATAAACCAACACCTTCTCCTCCTCCCCAAATCATAAAGTTTTTCCTGTCATTACAATATTCAAAAACTCATGACTATTATAACCATGTATGCAATATTCACATATAACTTCTACATATCAATGGATTAAGCAAACATTAAGTAATTTAACAACATCACTGTTTGACAAATTGCATGATGACCACCAGAGTTAGTGAAGCCTGCTTTCCTGTGCCTTTCAGTCTTGTCACTGACTTTAGTATCTAAACCATGCAAACACCAAGTTAAACATTTCCCTGCCTGGGGTAGTTGCAAGAACTTTCTCCCATGTGAGCTGTCCTGGCCTTCATTATCACTGGAATTCACACACAAGCCCATCCCTCCATTCTCACTCCCATTCCAGCCTCGTAATATAAAAGCCTTGTTTCCATCAGAAAATTTTGAAAATATTTACCCATATTCTGGTATTATTTACCAATGAATATATTTAAAAACTAAAACTACATTTACCATTACCTTGTTGTGGTTAATATTGTGATAGATGTTCTCTTTGGATCAAGCCAAAATCAAAGTGGTCATGGGAGTTACATCCAAAGATATCATTACCTCTTGTCAAGGCACATTTTTTGAAAAGACTTCTGGTGTATCTGCATAGCAAGTTCTGTGAACTCTTAACTCATCAGTGCCCAGAGAGTCAGTGTGCAGTAGTGAGAGCTGAGAACTGATGGAAATTATTGAATGAGCAGGTGATGAAATGACAGATTAAATTTAGTGTCAGTGAAATGCAAAATAATGCACAAATAGAAAACTAACTGTAAATATTTAGCCAGAGACGAGACAATGGACTATAAATCAGATGCTTTCACTCATGAAAGGGGCCCTGTAATCACTATAGATAGTTTTCTGACTTTATCACCTCAGTGGTCAAAAAAAGTAGGGTACTAAGACTTAGTGTTGTGAAGAAGGAATAGTCAACTGAGCAAAAAATCTATTTAATGTTTCTTGGAATTGTGGATGTACCATACCAAACAGGATACTGTAAAAACAGTACAGAGAAGGATGAAAGGGATGACAAGGAGATAAGAAGAAATTAAATAGAGCAGAACAGATCAGTCTGGAAATGACCCAACTGAGCAGGCAATAGATACAAAAGAAGAATATAATATCCTGAATGCCAGAGAGAAGATGAACGGGAAACAATTATTCGATGTTTCACATAGCTCAGGATGTGGAAGACACCAAATGAAATGATAAGATAGCACGTATAAAGAAAACCAAAGGAAGTTCTTGTTCCTAAGTAAAACTCACAGGCAAAAAGTAGAAGTGAGATCAAAAAGATAGACAATATCAAAGAGTAAAACTCTGTCGAGGGCTATTAAATGACATGAGCCTGATACACTTATGGTTCCAGATATCTTGCAGGTTGGGAACTGGGAGAGACTATCAGGGAAAGCTTGTTTTGTACTTCTGCCATTCTCTGATGTGTCTCTTGCTGGCCACTGTTACAAAGCTGTGTGGATTTCTGCTCTTACCCATCAAATTCACTCCTGTGTTCTATACTTGTATGCTGTGTATACTTTATATACACAATAAATGCTTGACTCTAAACAACAGAATTCTGCAAGTAGAGAGACTGTGAAATATTTGCAAGTCCAATGCCTGACTCCATCTCCTGTGATACAGGAAGCCTTCTTCAGTCCAGGCTCTGTGTCAGGTAGAGAAGGAATTTAGGCAGGGATGTCTCCTGGCCAAGGCATGTATATTTTGGGTATTACAGTGTCTTCTACGGATTGCTTTAAGAAGAAACAGGTTATAGTCATATCACCCATGTAATAATGGAAAACTTGAACAAGTTCTGTTACAGAGTTTGCTGGAAACAAAGAAAATATTGCTGACTTAAAATGTAGTATTTTGCATTTTAAACTTAATTGGAAAGATTGCAATATTTTTGTGCTATTTTTACTGGTCTTTTAAAAGCAAATAAAAATGAGTAAAAATAGAAAAACTAGCTGATCTTTTTATTCATTCAAAATTGAAAGATCAGTAATTTTTCTGCTATTTCTTTGTCTCAACCCTGAAAACAATAAAAGTTTTCAAGTTAAAATTGGAGAGAAATCACAGAAATAAGGATCTCATTCACCTGATCATGTTAATTGAAAATGTAATTGTGCTTATAAACTCAAGAAAAAAAATATTAATTGTATATTTCTGATCGGAATTAAGTGGATTACTGTAATTTCTTTCCAGTTGAGCCAATGATGTGTGGTTCTTTTGTGTCTCTTCATTGCAGGGCTAAAATGCTGCAAATCATAAAGCTCATATTTTTTACCAATATATTGCTCAACTAAAAACTCGTTAAAGAAATAGATTGGAATACGTGTTACTCTTAAATCCCCCCAATAAACAGATATTAAGAGAAAAATGCAGTTAAAAATTATACATCAGAAACAATTTTATGTGTCTGAAGTGATCAGTCACATAAAACTTGTAAGGAATTTAACACTATGGAAAACAAATTTGAGAAAATTTCCAAAATTACCAACTAAAATTATTTTGGCAAATACTAGAGGAAGATTGTTTCCAGAGAACATGGCTGGTATGGAAAATATTTGCTAGCCAAATGTTTTTAAGCAAATAATTCAACCAGCTTCAGTTCAACAGTTAATGACACCCTTTGAAAATTTTGACAGGCAAACTGTGTTCACAAAATGTATATTGAATTAAAAGTCCAAAAGATATTTTTCCACAAGAATAAATATTAGTAATAAATTGATCAAGCATCAAATTATTTTCATTTTAGCCTAGACATATTAACCATATTTCTAACAATTTCCCTTTTCATAGCTGTGAAAACAATCCATCCAAGCTGAAACATGATCAAGGAATGTGTCATGTTGTTTCTTAATGTGGCTGAATATTTCTTTCTAAAGCATAGTGGAAAATCTGTGGGTTTTGTTGTTAATTTTGCAAGTGCCAATACTATTTTCCAGTGATGGGCAAAAACCTATAAAAAAGAATCTAACTTAATTTTACTTAAATAACCAGGGCGCCTCTGAAAGGTAAACAAATACTCTTCTGTGGCATTGCTTTTACCACAGTATTTCCTAAATTTAGAATGAATGCGTACCACAGGACTGTATTTATACCAAGTAATGGTAAATGTTTGCTTTTTAATCTGATATGTTCACTGTGTATTTATAAAAAAGAACTGAAAAGCAGAATTAAATATGGATAAATATGTGGGGAGAAACTGAATGTGAAAGAAAAATCAAGCTATACATAGAGAACAAAAATACAATGTGAATTTAGCTGCAAAAATAGCACAAGTGCCACATGAATATCACTATGTACAAATTCCTCCATGGTATAAGTACCATAGAGACTTGCTCTGTGAAGCAAGGTAGGCCCCTGCAGAAACAATTCAGATTATGACTGGCCTTAAGTGAGGCAGAAGGTGCCAAGAAGAGAAAACAGAGCAACTTTGCCCTATTTGGAGTATGTATATTTAGCACATGTCAAAATGTCTCCAAGTTTTGCAGTCCTGAATGTTGGAAGGAAGCTCTACATGGTGGAAAATGTATCACAAAGTCAGTCAGCTGTATCATAAACACTAATTTAAACTTCAGGGACTGGAAGAAGAACAGTTTTCCATCCTCAAAGCCATTGTTCAGAGTGTAACAACCATTTCAACATCTTGAATTCTTCTGTTTATGCCTTGGAACCAGTTTTGCAGGGCCGGATCAAAAATCAGACATCATATTCAGCAGAAAACTCCAGGCAAAAAGTAACACTCGTCCACCTAAGTTTGGATATAGAAACTCCCTAGCAACTTTCCATGGTGAAAAAAATCCAGACATGCCTAAAATTTGCATAACCAAAATATTTTGTTCTGAAAATTTAGTCTCAGTTATGGTTTTCAGCCCTCCTAGGACAAAGAAGAATTGGCTTCAAAGGGTGTGAACCAGGAGGTTTGGGTACCCAAACACTCAGCTTTGTGACAGAGAGATGCAAATCCCAGGTTTCTCAATGAATTTATCACGTAAGCTGGCTGGACTTCAGGCTCAGCTTGTGTTATTTCCACACAACAGCAAGAACAGAAAGATTTTAGTTGCATTGATTTCAAAGGTTTTTAGTGTTACTAAGACTAAGATTTGGAGGCAGGACAGAGGGCTGTGTCATCCTGCAGAGGGTTGTGCTAAACATCCCTCTGTTGCTGAGAAAGTGAGGACATAATGTAGGATACTCTGTAGTCTTACCCCTGTTTCCGTAAGAAATAATTATGAAAGACTTGGAATTGGGTAAGAGACAGCAACCTGTGTAGGTTTAAATGTTATGTCAAGGCCCCAAAAGCCCATCAGGGTCTTTATTTCATGACTTCTTGGTATTACATGGGAATAAAGTGCTCTGGTGGCAAAAATTGATGGCATCCGACTGAGGTCCTGGGAGGTGCTCTCTGCCACATGGACAGACCATCTTGCTTTTCCTTTCTCCTTCTCAGGAGGAAGATATTCAAATGATGCTCCCCAAGAGCCACAACTGGGAGTGGAAAGCTTTGTCTTTTGGGCACATGTCTGTGGCTAGAGAGGAGAGCAGCTGAGTAAGCCAGAGCATGTGTTTGGTTTATGTGGCCCCATTGCCGCTGCCTTGAATGACGGCCGACCATCGCCTCAGCTGGCCAAGGCAGCAGGTGCCACAGCCCTGCTTTTGTTGCCTGTCGTGGCAGTAGTTATTTCTGCTGGCTCTGGGAAGGGCAGCTGCTCAGCTTGCTGGAGCAGAGGTAGGGGCATAGCTTTGTAGCTTGTCTAACATAGCTGAGACAGCACACAAATCACTACCAGTAATGTAGTACTGCCTCTTTCCTTCGTGCCACCATACTAGGTAAAAGGACTCAGAGGCAAAAGTCAAGATGGATTTTTGCCTAGTATTGATCACAAAATTAAGCTGAATGCTCAAATGCCCCTGGATATAATTTTTGTTCATTTGTTCTTCTATTTACATGGACTAATGACCTAATGTTCTTAGTTAGCAAATGGTGTAAATTATATAATATTTGATCATGATTTATTTTCTCAATCTGGAGTCCTTCTTTTATACACAGATTTTCCCAAGAGGCCATTTACAACCATGATTCTATGGGCTATAATCACAGCTCTAGGAATGCTAACATGAACTCTTCTCTACTTTATACTGAATATTCACCAGCATCTGCTATGGGATTAAAATAAAAAGATTTTGCCACACATGGCAGCCAATTAACAAACAATATGCTGATATAGTTTAGGGCTATCCCTTCATCTTCCCTGCAGAATCTGTTGTGAGATATCTCCAGGGGTTTCAATTGCAGTCTTCAGCTTCTGAATTTACATTTGGCCTTTCATTGACTCTTTCTGCCTTAATAGTATAGTTTTTCATTTGTATACAAGTATTATACGGATGTTAACCAGGATTTCCTCTTGTGCTCTTTGACTGTCTAAGTCTACAAAGATGATGGTTCGTTTTTTCCAACTGGATGTCTTTAAATTGGAATTGTTCTGTTTAGTAAGGTAACACACAGAGGAATGACCATTGTTTTTTTTGGTTTTGAGTTGATTTTTCTTTCTTCTCCACTTATAGTATAAATTATTTTATATTGTGTTTCAAGGCTCAGTAACGCTGCTGCTTATTTAGATTTCATTTCATTCAAATGAAATACCATTATTCTCCACTTCTGAATTAGTTTGCCTGAAATGCATTTTTTACTATGCAATTTTAGGGTTTATTTTCAAATTCCCTTTTCTTTGCTACTTGTAAAAGTAGATTGCTATACAGATGTGTTTTTAAACATTGAGGTCAGTATAATTTTCAATTGCCTCCCACTACAATGTTGACTGCATCATTTATTCCAGTTTTCAGGACTTTTCATTCCCCATTGGCTTGGTCCTCTTTCCCTCATACACAAGTGGCCTTTTGACTTGTGCAAAACTACAAACACACAACATATTTTTGCACAGCCGAGATTTAATTCCTCTTACTGCTTTTACCAGCAGTTGAAAATGTGAAGATTTAGGACTATCAGGTTATTATCTAAAAAAAGAAGGTAGCTATATTTGAGTCATTTAAATGTAATCTGTACTCATTGTAGTAATGAAAATATTCTTGCTTCCTTTTCAAGAACTGCAAGATTGGGAATTGTTTCTTTGGTCTTTAACTACTTAAAATTTAGGTCCTGAATATATTTTATACCTCTAATTAACAACAAAATTAAATTTTGATGATGGTTTTCTACCATAAATGAGTAGTTGAATATAAAAATTAATCTGGGCTCAATTTAGACATTTTAAAATTGATATCTAGAAAGAATTCAGTTTTGAAATTCTATTGTATATCCAAAGCAAAAAATTGAGAGACTTTTCTGGAAAGAATTTGAAAAATTTTGTTTCCTGAATGGCTCAGCTGATGTGTGCTCTTTTTCCATTGCAAATGGTAGGCAGGAGTAAAAGGAGAGGAAGAAAACATGAAACAAATGAAAGAAGATTAAAACCAAGAGCTAGCATAAGTAAAAAAAGTAAGAGGTCACCAAAGGGAAAGACTCATAGTGATGTGATCTGGATCCAGTTATCAACCTCCAAAGAAAATAATGAGGTGTTATTATTTTTATTATACTGGAATGAGTAAACTGAACATCTTTAGCACTGTTTATTTATCTCAAAGCTAGGTCTGAGGAGAAATTCTCTATGAAAACACAGGACCAGAGGCAACTAAAAGCAAAATGTAAAGGCACTCATTGTTGCATGTGACTTTGTTTATGTTTATATGGACACAGGCTTGGTTATATCAGTCGCTAAACTGAGCAGAATTCAGGAAGACACATGAAATGAAAATCTAGACACTAAATGGAAACCTCTGAAGAGTTGAGGGGAACCTCCATTTCGAAATAAAACAAAAGTAAAAGTAAAGGTCTGTTGCCCTGGGGCAGTTTCATTCCCTTCTCAGATATTCAGTTTTCCTCACTAACCTTTTTCCTTGCAAGCTTTGAAAATGAGGAACTACCAAAAATAATGGTTCCAACCTGGCTTGAGCATTTACTCAGGAGTTGCCTGAAACCTTTATATGCACATTTTTAGAGAGTAGAGTGAATTTTGAACAGCCATTCTCAAACCCATCTCTGACCCAAGTCGACTCTCACTCTGGAAGGCCAACACACAACATTGATCGTTTCCACTGAGCTGGGGCCAAAGTCAGGTAAAATCACACAGATGTTTCATTTCTTATTAAATGTAAAAGAGTATGCAAAACCATAGTTTTCCTGTGCCATGGAACAACACGGAAAATACTCAGCTGTAACTTCTAATGAAACGTGACAGCAGATGATGAGTGAAATTATACTTCGGGTCTCAGAGGAGAAGTCTTTTAGGAAGGGGGAAAAAAAGCCCTCATATAATTTGTTCAAGACTCCTAAGGAAAAACTACACATAGAATTATCAGCATTGTCTGACAAAAGAGAAGAATAAGGAGAATAGTCTAGCTCAGACAAAAGAGCTGAGTAGAAGGCACAATATTTATTTTGTTGTTAACTTCTTCAGGTTTAAGAACTGAGACGTATCAGGAAGTTTATGTGTATCTGTTGCCCATTGTTTTCATTCTGCTCAGTAAAACAGAGCTGTTAAACACCGTGGTGGGATTTCCGTTTGGCCATGTGCAGGGAATTTAACTGTAACTTAATATTTACTGTTATAATTCAACATGTCAGATCAATGATGTCAATGAATGCTGACTTGTCCCAGTAGCATTTGCTACTATTACTGCAATAATGAAGACAGGTGGAATCATTTGATGATGTCTATGGGGAAGGAGAGCCTTTGCCAAAGGTTGAGGTGACTTAGAACAGGATGGTGCACTCAGTTATTCTTATGGTAGTGACAAAGAAGTTTTCAAAATGTTCTCCAGTTAGAAAATTTAATTTTTTAAATACATTAAAATTATGGGCCAAAGACTGTGAATGTTGACAACATATCTTTACTTACACTAGGAGCAGGGATATTGCACTGTGTTACACTGCGTTACACTGAGCTGTAAAAATGTAAAGCTTAAACAAAATTAAAATGCTATTTTGTTCTACCTTTGCTGTAATAACTCTGCATTTGGCTCTAATTCTTCTGTTATAAGTCTATATTTTGCTCAGTGGAAGTATTTGAATCTAGACTCATTTCAGCAGACAACTCATCACCTGCTTCTCAGTTATATGAGAATAAGCTTAATATTTAATTTGTTTTTCTGATGTTCCTTGTTCAAATGATCAACATACCTACACAAAATTAAAAAAAAAGTGTAAATCTAACATATACTAATTTAATATATCAAGTAATCATAGACAATACAATTTTCTAATTTAAACTTTGATCACTCATTGTTTTAAATGCTTTCCTATCCCAACTCTTGTAAGCATTTGAAAAATGGTTTCCAAGTAAGGAAACTACTATTTAATACCTAAAGATTATAAAATTTTACTTTGTGAAACTGTACATTTTAGCATATATGAAGAGAAATCAGATCTTTTTCATTATATCCTACTACACTATGTCTAATATAGTTTCAGGATCTAAAAATTCTATCCTGTGGTAAAGAGCTGATGTACTTTTTTTTCAATCCTGTTTTTTCACTTTATTTTTCCTTATCCTTCCTTCATTTGATGCCTCCATGATACCTTGTCAGAGAGCCCAGGCCCCAGAGGATTTCAAAGATTTCCTCAAACTTCAGAATACAGGAAGAGCCTTGAGAGGTTTTAATAGTGGTAAAAAAACCAAAAAGGAAAATAGCAAAAATTATGGGATCACTAATACAAAACAAAGGATGTGGTTGTATAGTCCTAGACCTTTAGAATTAATGAAAAAGTAAACGTCTGTTTGGAGCTAAAGACTACAACAAGCTGATGATTTCAACCTAGCAGAGACTTTTTCACATCTATTTTGCCTCAGCCCTCATCTCTTCTATAAAAGCTGCTTTGGAGGGTGCTCTTTCTTTAACATCTTATCTTTCCTGTGCCAGTTTGATGCTGAAGAAATTGAGGTTTTTAAATAACTGATGAATTGCTTTCTCAGCCACAGAATAAACATTAAAAACAACTTGTGTTTTATACTATAAATTGTAGGTTTGTGTAGGGTGAGTAGGGAAATTTACACTAGTGGGTTCTTCCAATGTCAATACATATGCATGCACTTGTTCAAAACTTAAATTACTTAAAATAGTACAGATTTTTTCCCAATGTTTGGATGAGCCCCCTAGAGTTTCCAGCACAAACTGCTTCTGCATGTGGATTTAAAGGATTGCTTCTGTCTGGAATTATGCATATCTTTCTGAAATTGGTTTTCTATTTGTGACATTCAAATTCAATTTTTCCAATGTTGGCAGTAAATCAGCACACACACAATGCATATTCATCGATGTATAAAACAAAGTAAATTTTAAACCAAATATTAATGGGAAAGTTTTGCCTCATTTGTCAAGCTCTCCTTATTTTTATTTTTGTAGAAATACCTTCTCATTTTATTTGGGCTTCTGTGTGCTGGAATTAAATTTTTGACTCTGTAGCTGATAACAAGCCCTTTTCAAACCTGGCTTTACCTTTCAGCTTTTCACCCTGTGAGATAAAGCATATCTGTGTATGAAGGCTGAACTAACTTCAAATTAAAGATTTTCTACAGGAAAAGTTATGGTTAAAAGAAGGAGAAAAATGTTAAAATCTTACCCTGTGCCTATTAGTCAAATTGCTGCAGATTTCCATGTATTTTTTTAACTCTGAAATGAAAACTGAACCAAGAAGCTATAGGCAAATTTGGACAGTTACTGCTCCATAAATTAAGCATTGATTGCAATGCCCCAACCCCTACAACTTCAAGAGATAAATTGATGGAAATATTGATGCAGATATATAGATAACAAAGGTGTATAGACATTGAAGATGGGGTGAGTATCTTCAAATAAAATGGACACAACTTTATTGAGACTTTAGATCAGGACAGTTCTCATTCTAACAGCAGTTCCTTCTACATGGTGAACTTCAACCAATTATTTGATCTCAGACTCAACACTTTACATTTATATCAGCAGCCCTGTCAAACAATGGATATTCTCTAGGTCCTACAGCTGTCCTAGCCATGAGTGCTGGCTGCAGTCGAGGGATGAATGGTGCATTAGACAAGATCCCAGCATTCCATATGCTGTATTGATTCTAGCAGAGTTGCTTGGATCAAACTGAGGTGGGAGCTGTGGCTTTGAAACATGAGTTCTCATATTAGTTGGGAGCAGCTGTAATTTGCTCCACCCTAAACAGTCTATATGTGGTCTTCCGGCTTGCAGCAAAAAACCAGCAGATTCCCCAGCTGGAAAAAATATGTGGCTACCTCTGCCCAAGACAATTTTGAAAACCAGTTGCCTCCTAGGTAAAGCTGTAGAGACAATTGTGACAAGAAAAGCAGATTGTGCTGCTCTAGGACACCTTGCGTACTTCTTACAGCTGCACACAGATATGGTTACATACTTGGGTGCAATTTTATCTGGGTGAAATGATTTGTGTTGGGGCAGCATCATAGGCTGCCAGTGCATAAACAGTCTCTTAACATTTTGCAGCCCATTATATTTTGCTGCCCGAGGCAACCTCCTGCTCTGTGTGGTTATACAGCCCTGTTTTTATTTTCTGCTGTTGTCAGATATGAGCCTATATATCACTCCCTTCGGGAGAGGCTGGGCTCAGCATCTCTGTAGGTAACTTAACATTGGTGGCTCTGATGGCAGGCAGCTGCTCAAGGATCCTGCTTCCCAGTGTAAAGTTACTTCGTGAAAAACAAGAGGAATATAGCACTAATAAATAGACAAAACAAGAGAATAATATGCTTTACTAATTATTTTAATTTCTATAAATAGGACGTGTGGGTAATAAAAGTCTATTTCCCATGTCCTGTGCCTGAAGTGCCATTTGCAAAGGACCAGCCCAGAGTTGGCAGTGATTCCAAATATGTTGTTTTCATGTCAGCAAGTCCATCTTGGGGATTAAAATGACCTTCCCAGATGGAGAAGCATTTGGTACTTCCCAAACCTGCAGTCAAAAGGATTCTGAATGTAAACATGAAATTCAAAGAATGGGCAAGCATTGGTTTGGACAGTAAAATAAGCAGATTAGTCAAAGGACACAGTCCTTGTTCTGAGAAATATTGAAGCCTTTACAAGGAAGCTGCTACTAAAATTAATCATCTGCTAATTGTTAACACATGCTGTGACACCAGTGCTATCTACTGTTCTAAATGTGACAAAAACATGGTGTCTTAAGATATATGGGCTGATATTTCATCCTTTTTCATCTTGAATCATGCACTAGAAGCATCAAAGCATCTTATCTGTAGTGTATTGACATATAAAGAAAAGTAATAGAAAGATTAAAAAATAAATATTTTAAAGGTTTTAAAGGAGAAATGTTTACGCATTGGGGAAGACATTTAATTTATGTAAATAAGAAACTGAATGGGACATATAAAAAATGTGAATATTAATTAGTTTAAATAGTTTCAGCTCAGCATTTAGCCAATACTCAGGACTCTGTGGGCTATTTATTGGGAGGAAAAAATGCATCAGCAGTGCCTTGAAAGTCTTCCTGTTTATTTCCAAAGGAACCCAGACCAATTTCCTCAAGACAGAAAGAATCAAACAACAGAAAGGAGTTTTCTGTATTTGCAGTTGCGGGCTCCTTTCAAGGCAGTACTTGGCACTCAGTGACACACAGGCTCTGTGTTTGTAGCTGTCTCCACTGCTCTTCTTACTCCTTCCACATCATTTCCCCTGCTTCTCCCTCACATGCACAGGCACATCTGTTTCACTGCAATCAGTTCCCAGCCTGTGGATCAAATGACACATCACTGAAGGAGATGCTGTGGGTTACTAATCCCTGTTTTTAAGCTGTGTATTCAATAACAGAAATCAATATCTTCTTTCACCTGATTTAAGGCGTTAAAAGCTACAGTTACAGACAAAAACTTCGACTCAAAATCCTCTTTAACCAATTTTTTTTCTGATGAACACATGACTTTTGACTGTCTGTTTTCATGTGCCCAAATGGTTATACTTTGAGGTCTACTGCATGGTTGGTGCATATTGTTCCACGAAAATCATGTCCACATTAGACATTAACAAGTTTCATGTTGGCTACATGGAATTTCAGCCCCAATTCTTGGTTTTGAAAGTATTTGTTGTTGTTTTCAAAACTGGTGTATTTACACTAAGGGCAAGAAGAAATATTTCTTCTAAAGCTGGAAATGTTTTTGAGTTACCAGTCTCTATAGAACCATTTAATTTGAGACTTTTGACTTTTGTCTAATATTTCTAGATTAATAACTACATCTTAGTCACCTCAAGTCTTCCAGATAGTGAAATGCCCTGAATGATTTTTTATTTGGGTAAAGGATTTCTGAATAATTTTTTAATAATTAAATTCCTACAGATTTTTCCAAACCAACTTCTTATTTCCCTAGAATCAAAATAAGGTTTTTTTTGCCACTGACTTCAATGTGAACAGGTCTTGGCTGTCTCCTGGAAACTACATGTAGCTCTATGGAAAAATGATGGAAGGTGCGGAAGGAAGGAAGGTGCAGAAGGAAGGAAGGTGCGGAAGGAAGGAAGGAAGGAAGGAAGGAAGGAGAGGGAGGGAATGGGGACCTTTTTTAATGTGAATGCATCCAGTTCCTCAGTGAAACCATACAAATAACTGTTATTAGAATACATACTTTTAAGTTATTTTCTTGGTAATTCTCTCTTCTAGCATCTTCAAGTTCAACAGTAAGATGACACAGAACAGTTGGAAGTACTTCAATGAATATCTGAAAAGTATCAGCCCCCTAACTCCTTTGGAAATATATTATTTTAAATTCCTGAAGACTCTTTAAGTCTCTTCAACTTTACACCAGGTAAATTCATGTCAGTGATGTGCAATTCAGGACAGAAATGTACATCCTCTGAATATTCTGAGTTGTATCCTTAAAATGTTTACCTTGAATAAAGTCTTCATAGCTCCAACAGAGTGTGTGCACGTGCATCTGAGTGTGCATGTCTGTTTTATTCCATTCTGCTACTCTTGGTACAAAGATCAAAGGCAGCTTGTATAAATTTACAGTCCTCATTGCAATAGCTGCTCTTCTGATTGGAGCATTGGTTTTGGCTTTAATTACTATAACAACAAGAATTTACCTATTCAGAGTTAGGAGGGCTGGTTCCAGTAAGGCTATGATGAAGACGTTTGTAAATGTTCTCTCCCTTCTTTATAAATCTCCATGATAATTTTCTTGCCATCCCCATACATTTGCTGCATTCCTTGAAACTAAACAATAGGCAGGAGCTGTGGGTCAAAGCATGGCTGAGACCTAAGGCTGATGTATCTGTTGTCTGTGGGAGAGATAGTGCAGAACACTTTCCATATTCCAGTGTTTACACACAAGTGACTGAGTCCTTTAAAAAGGACATAATAAAAACTAGTTTCTCCACATTGATATTTTTGATTGTAAGTAAATTTCAAGCTTCAAGATATGACACAGAGAAGACATGCATTGTACAGGCAAATGGAACACTTGTCACTCCACATTTTTTTAATGCTGAAGCTGAAGTTAAAGTATAATGGACACATGATGTTAGAGTTTATTACAAAGTGAAGAACTCAGGGCACAATCATCTGACCTGAACCCTTTGTTTATGCTAAGAATGATATCCACAAGTCCTGAAATATACAGTTGCTAGACATCCAAAATTAATCCCTCCCTAAACTGTTCACAGTATTTTGTGACAATGCAGACATTTGTAAAATGAACAGAGGAGAAAAAAGTGTTCCTCAGAATGGCCCTGAAGTTTTTCCTCCGTGCATACATTGCCCTTCCACAGAGCTGCCTATACCTTAAATTAGCTAGGGACCAGTAGTACCTTTGTACCTTGCTACTGGAGGTGAATACACTCTGGCAAATTTAAGACTTAGGAGGAAAGTGCTTTTTTTATTCTTCAGTCAGTTCCCGCTTTAGAGATGTGTCTAGCATGAATTTTATTGCCCTCGTATCTCCTTTTATTATGGTTAGAAACAGCCAGGCCACAGAGCAAGAGAATGGTTCTCTGATGTGCTTTTCTATCACTTCCTCGCTGCCCTTTGTTCATATAACATTCTTTTCCTATGACAGTGCTCTGTGTCTCTATCATTTCCACACTCACGATTCCACATCTCCTCCATAACACACTTTTAAATTCCCATGTGCCTTTTATAAATGTTATGCTAGAGGTTTTATTACTTATTAACACTCTAGGCCATTATTAATTTCTATGTTTATAGGATTGAACATAAGTCTTCAACAAGGTACTTAGGAAACCAAATGAGAAATGTTAGAAAGGGCAGCATGGTTACCAAAAAATAATTAATCAATGCACAGAATACTTGCATAGAGATATGTTGGATATGCAGTGCTATCCTCAATATCAAATTCTTATTTAGAGAAAAACATTCAGCATTAAAATATGCTGAATTTCTCTCTCTTCATGTCTTTCTTACCACACTGCATGACTGCCTCTTGAACCTCCTCACCATTGTATCCAGCTTGAATAGACAACATGATAACTTTAGCTATAATCTCTGAGACATTGGAACTACATTTCATCCTTCTGTATGAAGGAAAAACAACCAAAATTTTTCTTTCATCTCTCAGAATAAGGAGCAAGCCATCCTACAGCTGACCATCGTACCTGAATCCAATTTGAAGGAGATTAACAGATTGATACTCTAGGGGTATTCTTTTCCATTTATTGTATTTCCTGCTTGGAAATTATAAAATTCAGGCTTCTGGTTTTAGGGTTATTCCCAGCTGGTGAGAGGGAAAGATATCTTCAAAAGCAATTCAGCTTGCCTGAGATCTGATCTGCCTTTGATGGTACTCTTAGATCAGACTCCTAATCAGACAAATGTCCAGAGAGGCTTGGGATGAAGATGGATTCCAGCTTTGAAAGAATCCAAAAGAGGAAACAAAAGGTGTTATCATTAATATTTTCCATTTTGACTAATATTATAATTTTTGTGATATTACTTTATTGTTGGGACTCTCAAAATTCTAGATGTAATTTTGTCTTTCACCTTGTTTTTCTTGTCTCACAGATTTTCTAGGTAAAGAATTTTTTTGGTTTAAAGCCTATACAACTCCTAGTTTTCATTATTTCTTTCCAACAATATGAAAAATATATATTTTGTTCCTCTTACTGACCAGTGTTAGACAAGGTATCTCACCCTTAGGGAAGGCATGCCATGCAGGTACATGAAGCCCACTGATGTATGTGTAAATATTACTGGTGGTTCACCTTGTGTATCACACATTTTCACTGCCACAAAAGGCACTTCAACTTATTGTCTAAATGAATGGATTAGAAGAAAGGAGAGGAATGTCTGTGAAGCAGTATGACAATTGCTGGAGGACACTTCTTCTGTGAAGGTATTTCACGTCTTCTTTTCTTTGATCAAGTGGCAGTGATAGAGATGGGCAAGTGGTTCATAATATATCATGCAAAAATATTTTCAAATATTTACATGACTATCCTGGTAGAATCTTAGAATTCTTAGAAAGCCTATACTTAACATGAGAACTGACTTAAATCATATCAATTGTACTTAACTTTCAGATATATTCTATTACCCAGCTCATGCCACTTGGAGCAGAATTTTTCTCCATTAACTCCATGAGATTTACCAACTAAAGGACATTACGATGTTTTTCATTAGTTTCTTGTGTTTTCTGTAAATATAGTAACAAATTACGTGTAATGCCAGGAATATCCTCCAGAAAATAAGGGGTTTTATTTGTTTGTTTTTGTTTTGTTTTGTTTTGTTTTTTCTTTTGTAAGGTCTTTGTTGTGCTACTGTAACACTGAGAATCTCCTACTGGCACCAGAACCCTACTGTGGGGTGGAAGATGTGAACTCTCAAAAGAAGCAGCAAAATATTTCAAAAGAACCAGAAAAGTAAAATCTAAAGTTATGTTAATGACCATACAGATCAGAATCCAATCCTCATAGGTTTGCCCATCACTTTAAATTTCCATCACTAAAAAAATTCTTTTTGGATTTCAGATGTCAGATGTATCAATTCTGTTTATTCATCAGGATATGGATTATGCCCAGAATTAGTGAATAATCTTGCCAAAGATCATGTGAAAATAAAGTTCTTGTTCAAATAATTGGGAGGGGGGCAGGGAACTATAGTTACTTAAATTAATTATTAATTGATGCGCTCATCTTCATTTGATCTCTCCATTTTCTTTTCTCTTTAAGTTTTGCATCCTTCAGAAAGGGAAGCTAATCTTAGATGTCATTTAACATCACAGATGTAGATACCTGGGGCGTAGGTGTGTATTTAGGACTGTCTCTGCCAGAGTCATTAGGACAGTGTTGTTCTGCAGTTTTAAGGAGAGCAGAGAGCTTTGGCACAGCCACAGGAGCGAGCAGCAAGCACACAGGGTGTGGTGGCTGGTACAGACTTGCACAGCAGAGCATCTGTCATGCTGTGTGACTGTGCATGAAGGAGATCAAGGAGGTGTATCTTTTCTTCCTGAATATTCTCCAGGATGCCATGCACACTACAGCTCCTTACATATTAAGCGTGTTCCTGTATGTTTCAGATCAGTGGATTAGGGCAAAAATTAGTTTTATGCTAAAAGACATTTTCCACACAAGCTCACTTCCATGCTGAGCAACCACTTCCAAAATAAGCTGTGCTTTTACTGCCTTTACCACCAGTCCATCTTATTGTTTAGCAGGGATTGTCATAAATGTTGTTAAATCTGTGGCAAGTATAGATCCACTAGATATATCCAGGAGAACACAAATACTTCTATTATTACTGTTATTATATACGGAGAAATTATTATAGCTGAGAGATCTTGTGCCATTGATTAAACAAATACTCTAGGTTCTGGTGCAACTTCTCCAAATATCCATGATAAAAATCAAGACTTTTAATAAAATAAAACTAGGCAAATATAAAGGCATAATATTGAAAAATACAAATATACTGGCTTATGAAATAAAATGAAATGCAAACAACATTGTTGGAATACATTTTCAGCATTTGAAAATGTATTTAAAGTTAGTCTGTTGAATGCATCTGTATTTGTTATATTCCAGTGGAGAAACAGCAAGAATTATCCATATTCAGTGCAAATGCATGCTTACCTAGGGATCTAGAAATAAAGCTGAACTAGTTCACATCAGGAAACAAGCTCAAATCATACAGGTCAATCATTTCCTGTTTTAAAGTAAAAGCTTTAAATCTCTAGAAAGCAATGTGGTCACTGGAGAAATGCAGGCACATGGTACCCATGCGACTAACTGAATGCAAACCCTGAAGAAAATAAATAGATCTTTAAAACAACAGTGAAATTCAACAAGTCATCACTCCTATGAAAGAGCTTTTATTTTATTAAAAAATACATTGGATAACAGGAAAAATATATCAATAATCATATTATGGTGAAAACAGCTTAAATGTAAACATAGATAATCTCTTTTATACTAAAAACCCACTAATCTAGGAAAGATTGTTTCAAAAATTAGTTCACAAAAAAATTCTGTGTAGTAACTATACTGGAGAAACTTTTAAGCCAAATACTACTGATCAGGAAAAAATAAATCAAGTGGTAGGTTATATGCACTAATAAACAGTCAGCACAATAGCTCACACTCCCTAAAATAGCATGAAAGCATAGTTTAATGACAAACCATGAGCTACTCCAGAAATGAAGAATGGATGGTTTTCCATAATCCTCCCAACTTTCTAATGCACTGTGACGCTGAAGAATATAGCTCTTTCTCTGAACTGTTGCTGGCCATTACTCAATAATAAACAAATTATCTTTTATCACTCGTGCTTAGTGACAAAAATATATAAATATATATAGTGAGATAAAAAATAATCAGAGTACACCTGGTTATTATTTGTAAAGACTTAACTGTAAGTTTTTAATGATTAATTTATCTGGCATCTAATACCTTAATAGATCATGAGAAACATCAAGGGAGGAATGTGGTACTGCATTTTTAAAGTCTCTTTCACTCTCACTGAATGATAATAGGCATGGAAGCTATCATTAGTCTTGTTAGATGATGGTTCCTTTAGGAATCTCTTATATGTTACCTTTTAGAGGGAAGGTCAGAGAAAATCCCCCTGGGAGTCCCCTTGCAGGATACAGCTAACACAAGCGTAAACTGTATGGAAATGGCTAAATTATCTTTAGAGAGACCTTGGTCTCTCACATCAATCAGACCTTTCTGAACTAGTAAAACAGATAAGCATCCTGCTTGTAAGACTGTTTTTATCCATATGTTTGTCATGACTGTCACAACAAATCTGGAGTAAAAAAGAGCGTTTTACTTTTCTAGTCTGTTGGTAAATGCTAAAGGTAAGGTGTAATTTATTTTAGTAAGAGCTACATGAACTGTTAGTACAAAACTGTAACATTTTGGGTTGTAGTTAAAATCCAGAGAGTCAGGAAACATAAAAGTTAATGCTACAAGAGCAACCTTGATGCTACCTCTGCGCATATCTTGTATATTTTATGGTCTAGGTTTTACAGCAAAATCAATAATCTATTAAGCTTCACATTTAACAAGGGAACAGGATTAGGAATGGAGTATTTATTATTGGTAATTCTTGAAAACTTTGTGGATTTCTTGACTTTTCTTGACTTTGGTCATATAAAGTTGATTGTCTGCATTTAAGCTCATTTTAGTTTTTAAGATTTTTTGGAGAATAGGTTACTTGCAGTGTTTGGGGGGTTTTTTGTTTGTTTTGTTTTATTTTTCCCCTAAATTTTTGTTTGTTTGTTTGTCTGTTTGTTTTTTCTCTTGTCAAATAAAATTTTTGGTTTCCTATGCTATCAGAAAAAAAGACATGGGAAAGAGGCAAAGAAAGCTTTATGGTCACCCACTCTTTTTACCCTATCAGAATAACTTAAGGGGTCTACAAAATAAAAGCAGCAATAGTTCATTTGAATTTTGCCCACAGTGACTGTAAATCTGCTTTGGTGAAGGAATATCAAAGGGTGATTTAAAATTTTCACTGTCACAAGATCCAGATGAAACTTTGAAGACACTCTAGAAACTGATTGAAAGTACAATGATAGGTTGTGTTTTCAAAGCAAAACACCCAAACTGATAGAACAAAGAATACTTTTCCTGCAAAAATCACCATTTTGGCAAAGGGCAAATTTTTTTCTGTAGGGGAATTCTGATTTTGTATTAAAATTTTGGTTTATTTTTAAATTTTTGCATTATGGCAACTTCAAATCTCATTTGCTTTTACACTCAGAATGTGAGATACTATGAATCCTCATAATTTGGGCATTCAAGCATTGCAGAAGAAAAAAAATAATTAATTCCTTTACCAGATACCTTAGGGCCACACTTGAATCCTATTATAGCATCCCAGGGGAATCTAGCCATGTACAACCAAGGTGATAAAAAACTTGAGCCAATAAATAACCAGGGCTCCCTCTTGCCATCTGGGAAATATGAGGAATGCTGGACAGGCTGCACAGGTTTGTAGGAGGAACTCTGCATGTGAGGCATAAAGGACTGCTCTTATGAAATCTTGGCTATTAACCCATCTCTTACTTGTAACAGCAACTCTCATTTGCAGAATACTTTAATTTCAAAATGAAGTTATCCTTTCTTAAGTTAATTTTGAAATTATTTTGTGGTGTACCCTACTTCTCTCTGGTGACTTTGGCCCTATGAACTTATTGAGTACCCTTATAATTATTGGGTACTAAGGTTATGTTGGCAAGATTGCCTAAATAAGTGTATGGCTGGTGCTACTCCAAAAGTATTATGTGAGTAAGGTAACTGCTAATATTATACCCTGGCTGTACTGAGATACATCAGAGAACTCTCAGTCTGAGAATCCTATCAGCTTTTAAATATGAAATGTCCCTGACATCTCTTGCTGTTATAGATCAGGAGGTCTTTGTTTGCCTCCAGACACCCTTTCCTGTTACACTTTTGTCCATACTCATTTGCAATAAATGAGGTGTTTGTAAAAAATATTGGTGTTTCCCCGGAAGGATGAAGCTTGAGGGATCTTATTTATTTCTCATCTAAAGTAGAAGAAAAATTCTAAAACCACATTTTCTGAGATTCTGTGTTTAAAATAGTATAATCTGTGCATGAGTGGCAGTAATAAACTTCACCAAATCCACTGAACTCAATCCATCTTCCATAATTTGCCATGTCTGTGATTCATTTTAGATTCCTTAATTAAATTCTCACCATGCCCAGATATATTCTCTTTCCCCTTTTCTCATTCAACATTTTTAAAGTTATCTTTTCTCTACCACTCCATGAGGTAATGGCTGTTACAAGGATTTTTTTTAATGAACTAGCAAGGCTCACAAAAATGTCTAAAAAATATCTCTCCTTGGATCATGTGAGAGATGTTATAAGCAAGTTAAAAAGCTACAGAAGTCTAAAAGTAGACTTAAGCCCAGCTCAGTGTTTTACTCAAACTAAAATTAACTTGATAAATATCCTTCACAACAGTTCTCTGGAATGGAAATATATCGAGGTGTTGGTATGGAAATGAGGATGATTATCTCTCTCTCTTTCAGCTTTTTTTTTCTGTTAAGTCTTCCATCTTCTAGCTGTATATGATCTGAGACAGAATTATTATTTATTCTCTGTGTCTTGGACATTGACCATTTTGCCTCTTTCTCCAGCCAAGTAATACATTTGTTATATCTTAAAAATTAGGAGCAGAAGAGGCAACGAAAAGAAACATTCTCCGCTGTTTCCATGATACTGTTATAATCATCTTAGCCAAATGTGAATTGGGCTCCTTTGAATCAGGAGATCATCTCTAGGCCTTGCACTCATCTAGCACAAACATGGATGAAATCCTGAAGCCAGCAGCAGCTTCAGAAAACTTTAGTTCCCAGCACCAAGTCTAGCTCTCCCTCTGTTTATAGAATAAATTCTGTTTTTTTTTTCTTTTTGTCATTGGATAAACCTACACTTCCTAATCTCTCTCTACCCCTTTTTCTTTTTAGCTAATTAAATGACATGTTGGACATGCTCTACCCAAAAAGGACAGTTTTTTACTTCTAAGAAGACCTGTTTTTTGCTTTCACTGTGGGAATATTCATATGATGTCAAAAGGACTGCTTTGTCAGAAAAGGTTGCTGATGATGAGACAAAGAAAACTAGAAAAAAGGAGAAAAGAAAAGGGAACAAACAGGACAAAGAAAGGAAAATGGAATAAAAGAGGAGAGAGAAGGGGAAATGAAGGAGGAAAAGAAGGCAAAAAGAGAGAGGGTGGACAGGAAAATGAAAAATGACTTGCCATTAAGACCCTAAAAAAATCTTTCTTAAAGGAACTCAGATAAAAAAATCTTCATATCCCTGTAACTCTGTTTACTAGCCAGTGAACTCAATGAAGATATTTCTCAATGTCCTTGACTTCAGCTTAAGAGAGCATAAACCTGAGATTGAAATAGAATCTCAGGTAGTAATTGGGTATCCTTGGCCTCTAATATTGATATTCAGGGGATATTCCTCAAATTTGATTTCTTTCTCAAGGTACAAAATGTGCCATTTATTCATTGGGCTCAGAGTTCAGTCTCTTCCTGAAAACGGTGTCTTTTTCCCTAAAGCTTTTTCAGGAGGTTCCATATGGAAATTGAAATAAAAATAATTGTCCTCCAGCAAGACTGGGCGAGAATATTTTGGTTCCAGCACAGATGCCCAGACATTGCCTTAAGTCAAAATATGCTACCATGAAGACTGCTTTTGTTCACATAAGGTTCAAGATCTAAAGTAAATACTACTCCATGAGAAGAAAAGAGGAAGTGTTTCAATTTTCCTTGTAATTTTGTACTGTTGTGTAAGTTTAGCTGTTTTGTACATAGTAACAGAGATTATTTTTCTGAAATTCACAGTTTTTAAAAAATTATTTAGGATGCCATTATCATCTGCTTTGCCAACTTGGGTTGAGACTGTTTATTGTAAGCAAAAAAACATTATATTTTAATGATGGCACCCTCTATATTACATCTATATTGTTTTCACTAGAATTTTGTGTTAAAATATTCTCATTTTTTCAATGACAAAATTTAATATCAAACAATAATTTTCTCACCCATCATGTAAAAAGCCAGGTATGTTTTTCTTCTGTATTATTACACAAATTAGAATTGTATCAACACATAACTTAATATGGAATAATGTTAAATAATCAAATAACCTTACCTCCATCAAACACCCATATTTAGTAAACAAAATTATGCATTGAAAATCGTTTTGTATGTTTGCAAATAAGACATAAAAGCTCTTCTTCCTCTAATATTTATAGTATTTTCATATGTCCTGCTATTGTTTCCCCTAAAACTATATTTAAACGAATGTGTGAAATGTGAAAAGCAATTTAGCTTCAAGTAAATCAGAATATTCAGTGTAAAGATTTAAGGTGCAGCTGTTTCTGCCATTCATTTGGGTAATCACTGTACATAAATTTATACACCATGAAAAGCTTTATTCATGTTCATATGGTGTGAAAATTGAAAGGAAAACTCTAAATTAATTACCTTTTTAAGCAAAGCAATTTAGATTTATCACATGCAGCAAGGGAATTTGTTCACATATTATAAAGCTGCTGTGAAATGGTGAAACGAAATATGAGTTAGGAAAAAAGGTTTATGCTCTGTAGAGACTTTAGGATGTGAAAAGCAAATTAGCTGCCCCTGACTTCAATCAGTGTGCTCTTATGAGTTTGGGCAAAGTCTACCTTCTGCAGCAGCCTGGTGCCCTGTGGAGGCTCTGGAGAAACGTGGAGCAGCACAGGGATTTGTCTAGAATCACCTGAGACTCTTCCATCCCCAGCAGCAACTTTGAGAATATGGACTTCAGCTTCTGAGGTAGCACATTATTATTTTTCCTTCACACCTTACTAATAAATGTCAGTCTAAAGCCATTAGATAGCAATAAGTCTGCCTGAATACAATAAAAAGAACTTACTCTCTTCTGCTAGGAAGTGTCATTTCTTCCACATGAAATAAGTCAGTGGGTATGTAGAAAAGCGTTGCTTCTTTGATTTCTGTGAATCTTCCGTTATTTCTCATTATGAGCCTGAAGTTCCTCACTGCATATGCTTGATTATATCCCAGTATACTACCAGTTACTTATTCAGGTAGTGTTTTGCCAACATGCATCCACCTTTAATTTACACTTGGAAAAGGAAACATCGGTTGATGAAATAATTTGCAGCCCGAAATTGATCTCCAAGAAAATAAAATACGCTCAATGTGTTTTGCCATAGGAAAAAAACCATAAACAGTCACCAAAATACAGAGAGTAAGAAAATTATTTTTCCATTTCTTTCAAACACAGCCATGTTTGTTTCATAGAGAATATAAAATTACGAGAGGGTATCATTCAGGGAAGGAAAATATTTTAAGACTTAATTCTTCAACACTGTTGTTCCAGCATGCTAACAAAATCAATGCTAACAAAAATCATCTCCTTTTAATCTGTTATTCTTTTGTTCCATTGAAGTAACTCAAGATCAATACGTATTGATTTGCTCCCTAATTATATTAATTTTACTTTAGAAATTAGGGAGGCCATAATGAGAATGTGAAGTTACTTGAAGACAGTACATTATAGGTAGTCTAATTTAGCAGGAGTCTGTGCATGAGATTAATTCATTAAAAGGAGCCAATTACCATACAAACAGGGCAGATAAATAAGATTTTCTCCTTTAATTTGCATTTTATATATTCCTTTGTAATTTTTAAAAACCTAAATGAATTTACAACCTAACTATACTTTTAATGTATATCCATTTTATTCCTGGGGAATATAATTGCATTTAATTTTAACCTTTAGCTTTGTCTTTTAGACATAGCATTTTAGGAAACGAGAAGGTGGCATCTAGGTATAAGACATTTTATGTGACATTTTTATTAAGAAAAATAATGAAATGTTAATACTTTTAACAGTCCAACTTTTCTTTCCACTAAACTTTTCTCCACTTACAGATGGCAGGATGTTCAGTTGATAGATAATGAAACAGAAGATGAAGGTAATTTGGCCTGTCTTGGCTGAGGATTTGGCTCATTAATATATCTCGGCCATAAATGGCTATATATAAACATAATAGCAATCATTATTTCAGTTGGATAGCCACATATTTTATCAATGCAAATTATTGCTCGATGATATGATTTCTTTGAAGAACTTTTTTTGTTCTTTGATGAGGTTAAAATGGAATTGCTTATTTTTAGAACGATTCTTTCTTGCTGATTTTGCGTTATACACCAGCATAATCCAGAGAATTGACATATTTGATTCTTTGTTGCTTTAAAGCTGAAGGACTGGGAGTATCTCCGGTGAAATATCACAAAAGTAATCACACTTGTGTAATTTAGTGTCTGTAAAGACAGAATCAAACCCAAGGGATCTTTAAAAGAAACTTACTCTGACATTAAGCCATTTGTAATTCTCTTTACAAGGCAACACAAAGTCCTTTAGCTAACTGAAGACTGCTTTTTTCCAGAGAAGATAAGTGGTCATTCATTTGGATTCAGAAAGCTAACAAATATTAAAAAGAAAAGAAAAAACAAAATAAAGTATCATTAAACCAGAAAAAAAAATTTGAAAGTGTGTACATCTTGAAATCCATAAACTATTGTTTGCACAATACCGTTTGTTGATACTGATTGTTGCTGTAGACAGTACACTCATGCAAAAAGGTTTGGTCCAATTGAATTTCTTCCTTACCTCTCTTCCCAACTCTTTTATGTTAAACCTGTAATAAAATTATGTTTGATGGCCTCTCTATTCAGGAGCATTCAAGGAATTACTTGCTTCTACATGATGTAGACCTTAGGACAAACCCATGGAAAACAGAAGCCTTGGACAAGTGGAAGTAGTCTCTTAAGTAGGAAACTGAAGCTCATGTCTGGTTTCAAACATGCATATTCTCAAAAAGATGACACTGAAATAGACAGTGAAAACTCTGACCTTATGCTGCTAAAACTCAGTGCAAAATACTTTTCTAAAAGAAAAGACATTTGGTTTTCAAATTTTCCAGTTCCTTACCTCACAATGAGCTATCCTTTGGTCCCTCTCAAGGTCATTCACAATGAGGTGGATACTGGCCTCCATGAATGTTTTTAATTGATATCAGTGGATCACAGGGAAGACCTGGATGAAATTTACTGTCTTCCTTGGGTGTCCACGACACAGACATTGATTGGTGCTAAAACATAACAGAAACATCTGAAGAGATTAGGCTACCAAATTGCTGCAATTTCTCTGTATGCTGCAAGCTCCAGGAAGCAACAAAGAGGAGTTTAAAAGCAGTTTTACCAACATCTGGTGCCTTCTTAAATCCAAGCTGCCTTTCTCTGCCAGCAATAATTAGATGCTCCATGGAAAAACATGACCAATATGAAGAATTGCCATTCATATTGCAAGCAGATTGCCAGACATATAACACATCATGATAATGATGATGATGATAATGACATATAAATGTTATACATACATAATATGCATTACTATTGCATTCCTGCACTGAATGCTGCACTGCAGAGCATAAAGGAGCCTCCTTATAGAGCTTAAAACAATGATAAGATTTTCAAAAGCAATCAACATTTATTTGTCATAGACTTTTTTACTATTGCCTATGAGTGTAACCACTGAATACATGCTCCAGCAGTGGAATGCTTCCACTCTATCTGGGTGCAATTTGAGAACAGTGAGAAATGTCATCCCATTAAGCTTTTCTTCCTTTTTTTCCTGACAGTCTCAATAAGCAACTGACGGTATATCTTTGCTAGATAGGACTCAGCAGTAATGCCAGAATTATTGTTAAATAAGATACTGGGTAAAATAGGTTGTGCAAACCCTTGGATTAGGACCTCAGCAGCATGTGAGTTAGCTAATGTAGAGTTTCAGCATTATTCCATGTTCTCTGTCAGGGCTCGTCCTTATCATAGTAATTTTGTACAAGATTTTCTGTTCCTCTGTGGTTACTCCTAGGTAGTCACAATGCAGGTGACAGCAGCAGTGCATTTCCTCCTACTTTAGCCTATTCATCCGAATTTACAGTCAGATCACAGACTATTTCAAACACTCAGTGACCTCTGGTCCCTTTTACCTAGTGCTGCCCATATAAACCAAAAAAGACTGATGAGACATGTGTCCATTCAGCAGGAAGGAGTTAGACCTTGCTCAGGGCTTTTGGATAAACTTCCAGGAGTAGCTTCTCCTAAAAGTGAATAGTTTCAGTAACGTAGCTGTGACTTGCTCACAGTCAAAGATAACTTGACATTTACAATAACAAAATAACATGTAGTTTCTTACAAAGCACTGAGGAAAGCAGGTATAGAAAGCTTATTACTCTGATTTTATATCTTCCATGTTTACTTACTACCTTCTGACTCATAAACTAATTCAGGTTGGAAGGGAACCCCAAGATGTCACCTAGTCCAAACTTTTAGAAAAATGCACCTTGCTAAATTTTCTGTAATTTGCATGTCAAACAATGGAAAACATCTACATAATTTGAAACCTCTATTTAAAAAGAAAAGGCAAGAAACTAATTTTTTTTCCTTAAAAAAAAATTAATTTCAAATAAATCAAAATTTTTAAGGATTTTTTTCACCATATCTAATTTAAGATGTGTAATTAGTCAGTTGGCTAATCAAAATTAGCTGCCAGTATTCACTACTCATATGACACAAACTATATGCTTAGTAATTTTTCAAAGGATATTTGACTTATATGTAGACATAATGTAACTGGAAATGAGTTAGACACTGGCTTATCATCAATTTTGGGAATTTAGAATAGCTAAATTTTTACTACACAATTCATACATTTTTTCCTGGGAAGAAACCAGCAACAGAAATTTCAGTCCACAAATGTTTTCAAGGCATTTATTTACAAGACAGTATGAAAGTTAAGTTTCAAAATTGACATGTTGGCCAATATTGTTTCTCCTCAAAAACCATACTGAAATAGGAATTTTTGGAAGAGCCACATACAGCTGAGTGTGAACAAGCCAAGTAAACAGTGGCACAATATAGACACAACTGAAGACACTTCATGAGTTTGTGGCACTTAGAGCACTGACGTCAGCAGCCTTAACTTCTTCCCTTTTCCAATAGAATGCATTCTTGCTCAAACACATTTTCAAAAAGAGAAATAAGCCCTTTTTCTTGAGATAAGAATTTAAGAACTTTGCATCTTCCCCAATAGCCAAGTTTTTTTACAGCAGAGCACTGCAACTCTGAAACTCAAGTAGGCTATGGATGGCTTGTTCTCTGAATGAGACACATTTTCAGCTGGTTTTATTTGCTGATTTCATCACTGAAGCCCAACACATGCTAACAGAGAGGTCTTTTTGCAGTATGAAGCACAAAGCTGCCTGGGGTTTGAATTTCTAGCTGTCAGTGTAACATGGATGCACTGGATCGTGAAGTTCAGCCCTCAGACTGTTTTAAGACTGCTGTTGAGGAGTATCTCTTAGTGAGGTGGAAACCTAGGTATATATGGAACTAAGTTTTTTAAGCTGTCAGCTAAATTCATGTATGAAACTGGACAGCTACCTCTCAAAAATAGCTTTGTCTGGCCACTTGTCTATTTGGGTGCCAGACTGGAAACCTCTTGGACTCTTAAGCAAGGGCCTGATTCCTTGCAGTCTGCCAATTTGTTTAATCTCCACCCAAAAGCAGCAAAAGCAATTTCAGCAAACAAAGGAAAAAGCAAATCAGGCTTTCACAGGCTGACCAGAGTTAGAAAGGCTGCTTTTTGGCTTTAATGTGCAGATACTATGCACAGCTTGTGGATGAAGATCTATTGCTGGAAATCCTGCTCTTTTACCTCCAGACTTATAGCTCATTCTCTTTATTCAGAACTAGCAGGGCACACTTGGGTCTTAGTATAAAATAGAAAAAGTCTTTCCGTTTTTGTGAGTTCATAACTTACAAAATTACAGCTCTGAATCCCCATTCCTTCATGTACTGCCTGGAGTGAGATAAATCTGAGCTATTCTGGTTGATATTTCTGTTCCTTTCCATTCAGACAACTGTAAATAGAAGATCCCTGACTGTTGAACTTGTACAGCTGAAAACTAAAACAAAATGCAGTTTAACTCCCACTTGTTCAGCTCCTGGGCTGCAACATTTAAAAGCGCCTAAGTTAAAATACACAAGTGCTTCAGGGCAAAGGAACATAAACGCAGTCTGACACCTCATAGCTCTAACAAATAGGCTACAGACACAGGGGACTTGCTTGTTTCCTCCTCTTCTTCAGACCTTAAGGTCCTTGCACTCCTGGCTGTGCTGATGTTTAGCTTGAAGTGTAATAGTGAAGCATCTGCCAGTGCAGACTACCCTTTTAGCCTGGTAGGTGAAGCAGCCTCATGTGAGATGTAGCTTTAAAGCCATTTGGACTGAGGCTGGAGTGATTAACATAGCTGGAGATGTCTCTCCAGCTGCATGGATCCTTCTGTCAGGAAGCTGCCATGCAAACTAACTTCATTTTCCACTGCCTTCCCCATAAAACAGCAATCAAGTTATACATAGGTCTGCAATGCTTGTGCTTCTGTCCAGGGTGTACCCTGAGCTGCTGTGAAACCTTCATAGTTTTGTGTGTAGAGTCTCCATCCCCAGTGCAGTCACGGGGGGCTTTCTAAATCTGTGCCTCATGTGCATGGAATGTGCCTGTGTGATCATGAATAGCAGTGTCTGGGTAAGAGCAAGTAAATGAAAGTGGAGAGTTTTTTAAGGATGTATGGCTTCCTCCATCACTGGACATTGTGAGTGATCATTTGTTTGGACAATCCCATCACGAAAAATGAAACCAGAGTAGTCTAAATCACTGCTGGGGGTTGTTTGAAATAACCAGAATAACCTGCTTAACTTTGCTGTGACACATGCTGGAAGAGTTCCTCAGGCTGCTACAGCTGACAGGCAATTAGGAAATTGTTCCTTGCCATTTCACAAGCTGTCAGTTAATGACTCCCAGCTGAAGCACAGGCACCGCTGAGGGGAGTGCTAACCCCATTCCACCAAAGACCACTGAAGAGAAGCAGAGCTGGAGACAAGGACTCATTTGGAGATATGCAGCAAAGCAGTAAAGTTAAAAACAGTGGCTCCTGGCCCTGACACCTGAGATGGATTGGGCTTGTGTCCATCACCAGCAGCAGCTTGCAGGGGGACAGGTTGGGGGAGAAGCATGGATGCAGTTAGTTCAGCTGGAAGCCATTAGTATACAGCTGAGAGGCAACAAGGAGCAGCTTCCTAAACTGCTTCCCAGCAATACCTCTAGGAGTGTTTCCTTTTCAAGGCAGAGTCAAGATGACAACATAAGAATAAAACTGAAGTTGAACTTGCCTTATGCCAGAATCAAACAAGCAGGTTGGAAGTGCTCATGTATTTGGGAAAAAGAGAGAAGGGGTTTATGGACCTGTTTTCCATCATCTCTCAGCTGTTTGATCCTGGCTCCCAGCTAAGACCTCATAACTGACTGTAAGGATGCATGTATTCCCTTTGAAAGCAAAAATCAAACAGGTGAAGACTAAATTCCATGACTTTTGGTGATTTAAACTTGCATCTTTAACTTTGCTCTGAAACAGAGCAGAATAGATTTCTCAGAAACCAGTTATGTAAGCCTAAGAAGTAATAAAGACCAACCTGTTATAAGTTAGTCTCAGAAATGGCACAAAAGTTCCCTCCAGCTGCACTCTACAGTAAAAATACTGAAGTCTAGTTTCATAGCTTGAGCACTTGTATTTTTTTCTCCAGATTCTCCTCTGCACTCCATCTCTGAAGAAATTTTTTTGTGTGTGTGGCAAAGATGGTGAACTAATAGAATAAGCTTGATGATTTACTGATGTGGTCAGTTAGAACAGACTGCCAGATGTCTTTTCTTCAAGACTATTTCTAGGGATTCTTGGTGTAGGTGGTTTTGTTTCTGAGCACATTCTCTGTTGTAGTACTCATCTTTCATCTCTACCTTTTCTAATTTGCTTCATAAGAATAGAAGGCACTTAACTATAGCCTTGTGTAGCCCACCCCTAATAGCTAAAGTTCTTATAGTGACAACTGATTGGCTATTGAAATCTGGGCAGAAAACACTCAACTGGCTTTTAATTATTATTTTTCCTGAATTATATCTGATATGCTTGGTATTGCCTTTAGAGCCCTTAACTTTTTCTTTTAAGTACACTTTTAAGTAAATCAGACACTGTGAGTTTTAGTCTTGTAAAATATTTGTGAATTTGAGTAAGAATTTTTAGGCTCCATATTGAATGGTCTTCTTAACAGATACATACTTATGATAATTTTAATACATCATGCTCTCTTCTAAATTCAACCATATTAGAAAACTGTTTCTCCTATGTGAATGAATGTGCATAGTACTTTGTTCAAAGATTCTCAAAGCATAAGACCAAAAAGTTCATATTTATTTTACAGAAGGTTTTAGGAAAGTTTATCTGTAATAGAACATTTCAGTTATAGCACAGGCATACTTTCAAAGAAATGGTAATATAACAAATTTGTATTTCTTTCTTTTATGGTAGTAGCTGCATGCATAGAACACTGCAGACATGTATCAAGAGTGCATATTAATGTTTAATTAATCATCTAACCCAGTCAACAAAAGGATTTTCAGTCCTGTTTCTGATTTCTGTAATGACAGCACAACAGTATGAACACAAGCTTTATCTACTCACTAGCAAATTTAAGGCTTACTATGTGAATCTTAATACTGAATTAACGTGAATCCTAACACGCTAAAATTTCTTTAAATATAATTATTTTTCCCAAGGATTTATCTTTTCTGAAGTGCTATGTGAAGTACTAAAAAGGTTTCTACAGTAAAATTTATTCCAAACTGGCCTTTGATCTAAAATGTCAGCTTGAAGACCTAAGTTTAAGTTCTATTATAAGCAAGTAGATGTTCCCTATCCTCATTATGAAAAAACCCATCTCAGCTATAGTTTTTTGCTCTACTATTATTTCTTAGGAACAAGGTGCACTGTTCAATTTATCCACCCTACCCATATGAATTTAAATTATTTTTTGTTTTAAAATGCATTATACCAAGCTTAGTAGCTTTCCAATTTACCTAGCATTTTACACTCTGTTAATGTTTCTGTCAGTACTTCTTGAGAGAGATGTCTTGTTAGAGCGAAATACTCATCTTATTAGTATATTGAAAGGTCTCCCAGTGGTTGGTTCTACAGAATTCCTCCTTTAACCATACTCATATATGGCATTAAACAGTTTGAAAACAGTTAAAATTAGAAAGGTAGTTATGCTTAGCAGCTGCTATAGGCAGTATAAACATTAATTAAAAACACCATTCATTCTTGGTGTCTTGATTATAGTCTCATACATAAAATTGTGCAACAGCCTTGTAAGTATTTATTTATTTTTGCCAAATACTACATCTGTGGAAACACATTAAGTTTCAGTGTGAATGAATTGATATTTGTTGGGCATTTTTCCACACTCAAATGAAAAAGTACTCTTAATAAATCCAAACTTGGGAATTTAAGTCATGGCTTACAAATAATTTTAATCAAAAGGAACATTTAAAAGTGTCAAATAATTTTAAACTATTTTGGAATTAAATCTTCTTGGCTTTGAGTCTAAAAATGGTCAATATAAATAATGATAGAGGAAGAGGCAGTTTCTCTACATATGCAGATGAGATAGTCCCTGAACAGGGGCTCATGAAAAAGACTGAAGATCAATCCCTCCATTCCTTCTTTAGATTGTGAATCTCAGCTCAGGACATTCAGGCTACAAAGCTTTATCATGATAAATGCATGGTATTTGAATTCTTCTTTTTATTTATTATTTGAATATTTAAATAAAATTTTAATACTAAAAAACTTGTTTCAGAATTCTCTTTAAGAACATTTGTACAAATGTGTCAGTCTTCTAAGATAGCAATAAAAATCGAGTTCAGAGTTTTTCTTTCTCATTCACATGCAATGACAAATTCAGAAGAAGGAATAAACTTCTTTGTCTATATCTGGAGTGTTTCTAGGTCATAAGAAATCAGCTCATAACCTCTGGCTTCCATTTTGTGAAAACAAATAACAGGATTGGAAATAACCTCAGAGTGATATGAATCTTCCAAGGTAGAATATCAATAGCAGTACTCAATCGATATTTCAATTATCACCAGAATTTTCTCAGTATTTCCAAGCCATTTTTCAATCAAGTATTGTGAAAATAAATAAAGTAGCTCAGGGATTATGGAATATTGTGAGAGATAGGTGGAAATGAACACTCCATTCCTGCAGCTTTGCTGTGTGAAATCACACACACACATCCATCACCAGTTAAATCAGTGCCCAAAACAAAGCAGCCTGAGCAGTGCAATCCCTGGCTCTGTGCTGTAACCCAGTGATGCCAAACAAGGTACCAGCCAGCACCTCTGGATGGCCTGGGCTTTCTATGGTGAGCCAGAACAACACCCAGCCATATAGAAGCCAGGCTGGAAAATGGAGCCTAAAAGCTGAGAGAAAGGGTTATTTTTCTTTTAATGTCCCAACCAGCTTCATTGACTTAAGGGGAAAGGGGAGCACTGAACCAAATATGGAGCCCTCAGGACAGATGAGGGAAGGCTGAAATGAAAAATGCTTAGTTGTTTTCAGCAGTTACTTTCTGTCCTCTTTAGAACTTCGTGAGATGAAGTACTTGAACACAGCTGCAGAAGGCCGCCAAAAACCCAGGCTCACAATCTAACCTAAAATGCCACCTCGATTAACCAGGAAGGTATCAGCCAGGTGTTGGCTCATGCAGGGACTATATTTCTTGCAGGCAAAGCTTTAGTTATTCTGAGAAGGGACATAAGAAACCTGTGCAAAGTCAGGGTTAGATCATGGAGTCATTCTTACTTGTCGCATCAAGGGAAGAAATTTTACATTAATGCAACGGCAGGACAACATGATTCTGTCTGAGGTAGATGGCAAAAACATCACCAATTAAACACTTTCCAAATTTCCCCAAACATTAATTAAAACAAGGATATGAAGATCTTATCTTCAAAACTATACGTAACCAAGAAATAAACTGAAAAGTATGAAAAAACCACAACCCTCTATGATATAACATTAGCAACTCAAACTCCACAGAAGGAAAGGGTTTGTCTTTTTGAGTATTGTCTAGGTACTAGGCAGAAATGGAGGCATGGAAGATTTATTTTATTTAGTAGTACTGATAAATGAAACCAAATGCAGCTTTTTACCACAGTCCCTGGGATGAGTCATTCTGAAACACAATATCTTAACAACTTCAAGTCAAACCTTAAGCAATCCAACAATGCTATAAAACAATGGCCTGTTTATATCCCCATTCAGTCATTCTGTTCTGACTTACTCGTGGTACATGAAGTCTGGATAGAGTCCTATGAAAACATTACAATTTTACTAAAATAGTAAAATAATAGGAAATAGAAGAGTGTATAGATTTGTAAGGTCATCTCTGTCAATACCATGATTCTCTCAAGTGGTTCTATGCTAGCACCCATTAGCTGTGAAGGCTAAAATACTGTTACTGAAGTCAAGTGCTTGTGTCTGAATATGTTGAAGGAAGAATATGATTGTGCACTAAAGTCATGCACAATAGCCAGTATGTTACATAATCCCCCTCTTCTCCACTTTTATTCTTTAGAAAAATAATTAAAAAAATATAATAGGACAATGTGGAAATGTTTTTCCCCTAATAAATTGGGCATAACATGATTCTCTCAAATGAAAACAAGATGATTTCACAAAAAGTAAAGAGGCGATTTGTTGCTCATAGATTTTTCCAAATTAAAGTCTTCCGCATCCTCCATAGTTTTGAGTTTTTCCATTGTGTAAACACTACTGATCACATCAGATGGATTATTCCTTCAAGAGTAATGCTGAAAATTTGCCAAAATTGCCTTAATATTCTTATGAAGCTGACAAGATTTGGTTTGTGTTTATTCACACGTCTGTTCATCAAGTTCAAATCCATTACTGATACTGGTTCTTCTTCAAGGAATAACAACTTTTCCTGAGAGTATATATACCTTCCTTTCTGGAATTAGAAGGTATGCCTTCTAATTTCTTGTAGTCCATAACAATTTGTTAGGCAAAAAAACCCACAACAGCAAAATAATCTTTCTCATTGGATAAAGAATTTAGATCTTCATAATGCAACCACCATACAGCTCTTTGAAGGCACAAACCAATGCAGTCTTTCACTTGGAAATTTTAAAAGGAATGAAGAGAATGATAAATCTACAGTTTCCAATGATTTTGTTGATTTTACCTGACAAATGTATTTTCCTGGGGTGCAACTATTGTTTATTAATAAAAGAGATTAATGATAAGATTTCTTTGGTGTCAAAATCTCAATAACAAAAGAAAGAATATTGGGTTTCCTCTATGCACTAATAAATTAAGTACAAGTTACAGTGAAGCAGCACATATTCTTCCTGGATTTGGTCAATTATTAAAGACTTAATTTAAAATAAGGAATCTGTAGATGGCAGAAATTATTTGCAAAAGTTATTTTCATTACCTAGAGACATCAATGATGCAGCTGCTGATGTCATATCTGACCTTCTGTATGGCCATTCCTGGATGCTTATTTGTATTTATAGTAAAGTATCAGTGGCTTATCTTTTGCTCTAAGTCTAGGAAAATGTGTTTGTAAAAGCAAAGACAACAGATTTAAGCAGAGATTGTACAATATAATGGAATTATTTTAGTTTAGAAGAAAATTTTTAACAAATATACCCTAGCTGAAAAAAAGCACATTACATGCTGCATTTCACTTTAGTTAAAGAAAGGACAGATCTCTGAAATCTCCCTCTGTTCTTATTTTACAGTCTTCTTAGTCTATTTCATTTATTTCCTTTTATGGTACAGCAAAGAGTGTATATTTTATCTGAAGGAAAAACTAATTTCTTCATGTACTGGGTTGCATGCATTTACTGTAGTCCGTTGTCAAATTCACACCCCACAATATTGTGGGCAATCAATCAGCAAACATCACCAACTCCTCAAGTAGCAGGATCTCAGGTACATGTGAGGGATATCTTCTCATCAAGGCACTCGCCTCAATAATGCAAACACATGACATGATGGGGAAAGCAGTGGGAATGAAAAGACAGATGCTGATGGGGAGCTTTTGCCACACACTTGGTCATACTATAATTCTAACTATTCAGTGTAAAACAGACAACGGGGATGATTGCTATTGTTTTACTGATTAGCCATTCTCTCCCTTTTTTCCCAGAGGGCACCCTGCCCAACTCTACTTAGTAAATATTGACACCTGTAAACCAAGCTGGCTGATGCCTTTGGCTCTTCAGCTCTCTTTCCATCTGTTGCCTGGGAATTTTAAGTGAAGTATTTTGGGACACTTGCTGTCTTTTCATTGAAAACTGTAAAAAAAAAAATCACTACCCAAAAGCTAATCCTAGAGCCACATGGCTCTAGAGCAGCCTGTAGTAACCAAAGGGAAAACACAGCATATGTAAAATGCATATCCCACTGGCCTCTTCTGACTACTCTTCTTTAGTTAACAGCATGCCAGGGTAATCTGCTTAGTTACCAAGTGGAGCTTTCTTCCCTTTTCCCCATGAGATCACCCTGACCACGATCAAAGTCCAAACACATTCTCGGCTAACTCTATTGTTCCCAAGAGTGGGATTAATGACTAATTATGTCAGGTCACTCATCCAGATGGCCTCTCAGATGTTCCTTTGTCATTGCCTGACCTTCCATATGCCCCTTTGACCTTGAGGTTTATTTCCATGGCAACATGAAGCCTCAGTTTCCTTGCTGAGATTGCCAAGAAGTGGCCAAAAGGGGGAATATGGGATAATCTACCCACACTTTGTATTCTGCTTCCATCTCATGCCTTGTTAAATCCAATGAATAGATAAAAAATGCTATCTGATCCCAGCTGAGTGATGACCATGGTCATGATTCTATGTTACATGCTATGTTTTTTAAATTAGCAGACAGCTTTGTACATGGAAACGTGCATTTAATTTGAAGAACATCAATCGCCATAATGTGATCTTTTTATCTCATTAATGTTAAGCAAGGGTAATAGAATGGAATTACAAAATATCACTGTGAAAGGAATACAATTCAGAGAATTATAGATATCCCCCATTAAAGCCCTAGAGATGTTTAGATAAGTCTACTTGTTCAGTTTCATAAATTAAAGATTCTTTTACCTTTCCCGAGGTTTAAATTTAGCCTTGGGTGTTGATCTTATTCTAAAGAAGGATTTTAATGTGGTTAATGCAGTGAAGAAATTTTCTAAAACAACCAAATAAGTAAGTAAAAATAGAAAAGGCTAGTGGCTGATGAACTCAAATAAAAAGGCTGAAGGGTAGTTCCAAGACTAGAACTGTATTTTCTTCTAGCATTTAAAAATTACCATTCAACAATTATATGTATTTACTACTCTGTGCTGTCAAATAGCACAGAGTAGCAAAACTGGTTAACCCTCTTACTAGTAGGCCATAAAATGAAATTTTAATCTGCTCCTTTATTTTAATCTCATTAAATATTATTCATTAATTGGTTAAAAACAATTGCATATGAAAGAGTGAATATCAGGCTTACTGCTCACTGTTCTAAAACAGCATCTCAGTGCAACAGTGTCTCTACTTATTCCACATCCCTAATTGTCATCACTGATTATGTTCTGATTTTGCTGTTTTTTTCTTAAAGAGCCACTTATGTGAAATAAACGGGACACAGAATATAGCAGTCAATCTGTAGGGTCATATGAGCCCTATTTCTTCCTAGTTTTGAAGAGTATCAATGCATACTATTTTATAAATTGCTTTGCAAATGCATTCCAAAGATATTGATTGATTGTAGTACAAATTCTTTTAAGACTCAGAAACATCTACAAAGCTAAACATAATACAGTGCCCTCAAACTGCTTATTTGCTGTTCATTTCTAATCTGCAATGGCCATTGAAAGTACATCAGGGAAAGTTATCTCTATGTATGCATGTCTGCATAAGATTCTATAAAAGCTAGACTGAAATAAGAGTATGGCTTTTAAAGATGAATGCAGACAGGTTCAGAAACAAAGGTGACATTTTAATGCTTCCAGCTCTGCCCTTTGTATATATGTGTTATCAGCCAGCCTTCATCCAGGTTATAATTTCAGTTTTATAGTGGTATAACTCCACTGTAGGGTCATGGTGTGTAACTGAAAAAGGCAGAAATTATTTACATAAAACAGTGCACATGATTCCCCCCTCATGCCCTCGCATTCTGTAAGAAGAAGAAGGATGAAATAATAATGTATCACAACATTTTTCATTGTTCCATTCAAGAAATCTCTCATATTTTGTCCCTTGCACATGATCCCTGAAGAAGGGAAATAAAGGATCTCTGAGTTACAGCACTCATACTTTCCCCTGAATCAGTGAGCTGATACATCATCATAGCTTCAAAGTCTTTACCATAATATTTCTGTACAGAGGATAAAGTTAACATTGTGTTCAATACTTACAGTTTCATCTTTTCAAATTTTAAATTCTCCACTTTCCAACCTTTGCACTCTAACCATTTTTACCTGAGATTCTAAATGTTTCTAAGGAGAAATATGGAAAAATTTCCATGAAGGAAATTCCATTATATGCTACAATTCTCTATGTATCAGTAGCATTTCCTGTTCAAGAAAAAACAACCTTAGCGAAGCACAGATGTATAGTTCATTCAGTAGGCAAAAAGCCGATTCTCAAAATTCATAATACTGTGAATAATCTTGTACCCTGGGGCAATGTAGCACAAATACAGATTAGAAATGAAAAACTACTTCATTGTTGTATTCACAAATACACAGACCCTCTACAATCACTACAGCTTGTTCACTGACATGCTTATGCATAAATAAGGGAGGGTAGCACAATGGTAGTACATTGTACAATACAAAGAACAAGTTGAAGTTTTCAGAACATAAAATAACATTTTTAAATCCTACAAACAGTAACAAATTGACATACATATTTGCATACATTTAAAGATTTTAAATAAATAAATAAATAAATAAATATATGTATACATTGTAAAAAGAGAGTAACATGGAATAATGGGATTTTTTGAAGGTGCTTCATAGTCCTGACTAGGTGTTTTCAGAAGCCAAGTTTGACTTGAGAAGGATGAAAAACCCCTATGTTTTCCAAAATGGCCTCTAATAATGGGTATGAAAGCTGTTTTGACATCCAAATGAGTTTGGATGTGTGCACGTTCTATCGATTTTGCACGAAAGTGACAGGGTGCTGAAAGACCCATAAAAATGATTAGTGTGTAAAACTTTTGTTCGTACAAATGCAGGCTCCATCAAGGTCCACTGGAAAGTTTGCAGGATGACTAATATGCTCAGAACAAATTACTTAATCAATTCATCTACTGGGAATAATGAGAATAGTTCAATGATTTACCGTAGGCATTAAGCCAATATATAAAGGCATCCAATCCTTTAAAACAAAGAAGTTAACATGAATGAAATGTCTGAAATATAGCAACTAGTTGTTTAGTATTCAGAATATCAAATTCTTTAGAAGTAACTTGCATGCAGAACTGCCTTAGCAAGGAAATTCAGGAATGATACATAGAGAAATCCATATAATAGACGGGACAGGCAATTCCATCTTTATAACATAATTAGTTACTTACAAAGTAATGGTAGTGGCCAATCATTAATACTTTGGAAGTGTCTATTTCATCAAAGTTTAAGGGCGAGTGTTTATCATGCTCCAAGAAGTAATTAAATAGAATTCAGAATTCAGGTCTGGCAGGATTATCATGTGTTTAAGGCTAGATCTGGATGTTCTTCATTGCTTTTCAATTTAGCTGAGGTAAGTCTTTGAACAAATTGCACAGATGTTCAATGTCTGTTTTCCTGCAGAAATAGAGCTAATAATAATAATAATAATTGCTGTTTGTATATAAATGTGCAGTGAAGTTGCATTAAGTAGTGGTTGTAAGACACAGTGAAAAATAAAGTTTTACTGTAATTGTAGCATTGTAATTTTCCTATGACATCATAATATGCCTATGAAGTAAGGACAGTTTGGAATGTGCAAGGACTGTAGGACTTTGTTTTCCATTATTAAATAGCTACATCCTTTACAATCTAACTAGTTTTTGTAGGACACCCTGTGCCAGAAAGAAAGAAAGAAAGAAAGAAAGAAAGAAAGAAAGAAAGAAAGAAAGAAAGAAAGAAAGAAAGAAAGAAAGAAAGA
>VZRX01009555.1:126243-152006 GCA_013398075.1 Notiomystis cincta | reverse complement strand
GAAAGAAAGAGAGAAAGAAAGAGAGAAAGAGAAGAAGAAAGAGAGAAAGAAAGAAAGAAAGAGAGAGAGAGAGAGAAAGAAAGAGGTGTGAATGAAAGGCTTATTTACATATGCAGTGTACATCTAGGTTCATCAAGAAAATCTTCATGTAGTGCTTACCAAAATGGAGGGTATTCATATCACCAGAAAATAATTTCTAAATGTCAAGTGGGAAAATGCTTTCTACAAATTTGCAAAGCAACCAAACTTTTGCCTTTACAAAATGCAATGCCAACAGAAAAAAACAGGAAAGTTGTTTTATCTCAAAAATCTGTATGTGATTTTGAACATTAACTGTGCATCAGAATGACCAAAGCATGCTTATTCCAGACTGTCAATGCATTAAGGCATATTTTCCAGGTATTTGATCAAAGGGATGCAGGAGTTTAAGGGAGCTGTTTTGAAGTGCACAGAGTTGGTAAATCTCTGCAATGTTTTTTCTGCAGTTAACAACATTGGAAAGCTGTTTGGTATGTTGATATATGTGCTAGGATATTCTGTACACTTTGATGTTTACTAATTCCATTAAATTTATTTTTAATGAAGTACTAATAAGAGTAAGAAATACCACTGACTCTCAGAAATACCCATGCTACAGTACTTGTAATTTTGCAGATGTACATCCCTTAAACTGTGTATATAGAACCAGAATCATTTAGATCAGAAAACACTTTTAACACCAGCAAGTCTAACTGTTAATCCAGCACTGCTATATCAGCCACTAAACCATGTCCCTAAGTGCCACACCTACATATCTTCTGAACATTTCCAGGAATGGTACTTCCACCACTTTCCTGAGCAGTCTGTTCCAAAATCTAACCACACCTTCAGTGAATAAATGTTTTCCAGTATCTGATCTAAACCTCCTCTGGTACAACCTGAGGCCATTTCCTTTCATCCTATTGCTTTCTTCTTGGAAGAAGAGACCAACCACCACCGCACTACAACCTCTTTTCATGTACTTGTGGAGTGGTAAGGTCCCCTGGAGTCTCCTTTGCTGGGCTAAACAACCCCAGCTCCCTGAGCTGCTCCTCATACAACTTGTGTTCCTTCACAAGGACCTTTGCTAGTGCCATTGCCCTTCTTGGACAAGTTCCAGTGCCCCAATTGTCTTTCTTGCAGTGAGGGGCCTAAAACCAAAGGGGGAATTTGAGATGCAGCCTTAGGAGTGCCAAGTATGGAGGGACAATCACTTCCTTGATCCTGCTGGACATGCTATTTCTTTTACAAGTAAGATGCCTTTGTCCTTCTTGACCACCTGGGCACACTGGTGGCTCATGTTCAGCTGGCTGACAACCAGCACACCAGGTACTTTTATTCCAAGTAGATTTCCAGCCCCTTTCCCTCAACCCTGTAGTGCTGCATGAGATTGTTGGCACCCAAGAGCAGGACCTGGCATTTGGAATAGTTGAGCCTCAAACAATTGACATTAGCTCATTGATCCAGCCTGTCCAGATCCCTCTGCAGAGCCTTTCTTCCCTCCAGCTGATCAAGACTCCCACCCAACTTGGTCTCATCTGTACACTAACTGAGGAAGCACTCGATCTACTTGTGCCAATCATTCATAAAGATATTAAATAGAAATGGCCCCAGTACTGAGCCTACTTCTGACCAGTTTCCACTGGGATGTAACTCCATTTCATTTCTTTGGGATCATCCATCCAGCCAGTTTTATCCAGGGAACAATGCACTCATCCAAACAGCCAGTTTCTCCCTAAGATTGCTGTAGGAAACAATGTCAAAGGTTTTACTAAACTCCAGATAGGCAATACCCAAAGCATTTCCCTCATCCACTAAGCATGTCACCTTGCAAGGAGGTCAGTCAAGCAGGACCTGCCTTTCATAAACCCATGCTGGCTGGGCACAGGTACTTTCACTGAAATGTTTTGTGATGAGCAAAGGAGAAAAGAAAGACAAAAATGCCAGCTCATCACTGCCACACACAGAATACTTGTTTCTCGAACTTTTATTATGTGTACAGTCAGTTTTCCAACTACTTTTGAAGTTGCACACATAAACTTGCAGACAGTAAAGAATAAAACACAATCTATGCTAACAGCTATTTATGATTCTCCTTTTCTTCTACTCACAACGCATGCAAAATATTTTTATAGAAGTATTTTTAATATTGTATACCTATAACTAATTATTTGGACAATATAACAATACAATATTATCTTCATTACTTTACATCTCAGTATTTTGATCCAAAAAGATGCTGTAGTGTATAGGAAAATATTGGAAACCAATTCACTTGAAGACACTAAAAAACATCAGGAGGACCTATGCTGTAAGCTGGGACTGAGAACAGTATTCTAGATCCTGCAGTGGTGAAATAATGTTTTTATTTAAAATGAAAGAAAACAGAATGTATCTTGACAACAATAGCACCCAGAGTACTCATCTGGGATGTGGGAGACTTCATTCCTGTGAGCTGGATCACTGGCAAGCTAGAAATCCCTGAGCAAATGCTCCAACCAGAGCTACAGAAAAGGCAATACAATAAAAGATTGTCTTAATAACTCAAAGGATTCACAAGGGGGTCAATCACATAAGAAAGGTATTTGGATTTGTTGCCAAAACCCATTTGGATTTGTTGCTAAAACAAACAAACAAAGAAACAAAGAAACAAACAAGAACTTGGAGAAGTTCAATCCCAGTTGCCCACACAAATCCCTTAGCTAGAAGCCAGGTTAGAAGTTAGCCTTCTCTTTTTAAAGTAATTCCTTTTTCTCTGAGTGTCCTCTGCAGGGAAGGAGCCAAGAGAAAGGAGTGCCTCTCCTCCTTAGGTAGTTGGTCAGGGAAAACTGGGTAGTGGTGTTGAAGATGTTCCTCCAACATGAACTATGCTGTTTAGTAACGAAGGCTGTTGAAGCAGCAGAATTACCACACTGCCTGATCATGAAAGCAGCAGAATTACCATACTGCCAGATCATCAATCTGCCTTGTCTGCAGAGAAGCCTGTGTTGCTTTCATGTGGGAAGAAAAGGGTGTGGAAATGTTGACTCTGTCCTGTCCCCTTTACAGGAAGCAAATCTATGAACCACACAAGTAAGCTACCAACATGTGTAAATGAACTACACATTCTTGTTCAGTCTCAGCATTACTGGTTCTCAGTGCCAACAGTTAACTTTTCTAAATATAAATCAACTCTTAATGTGAATGAAGCACTGAAATGGTCCCATCAAAACACCAGGATAAAATGGTCATAAAACTAGGCTTAGGGATAGGCCTGATTAAAGCATAGGTACTTTATGCCTAGCCTACAGACTAAATTCCTCACTTCATATGGTTATATCTCAATCTCAGTTTTCATTTCAAAAGAAATTTCATCTTTTCACTCCCTGCAGTTTTTAAGGAAGGGTTGAAATTTGAGTCTTCTATAACCAACTAAGGGATGACGATCTGGGTTTTGAAGCAATCCTAGATAGAAATTCTAGGAATTATGAGAAGCAAGCTATGTCCTGCAGCTTAGTAGGATTTTACTCTCAAGACTGCTTTCTTCTGTAGTCTAAAAAGTAATACCATTGCAGTAAGGAATGACATGGTGTCAGGTGGAGAAAAGAAGGCTCTGAACATTCTCATCCAATGTGTTGAGATAAACAGGAATCCTTTCCCATCAGAAGAGGGCAGAACTGCTTCCACAGTTTCCCAGGGCACAATGGCTGTTTCTACTCTTAGAAGGAAGAATATATGCCAATTTTGAGAAACGTATTTATTATCACCCTAGATACACACCAACATCATGATGCTAGAGTGGAGTTAGGGGTTTGAAAAGTATATACTTGTAACTACTCTTTTATCTATCCAGTTGTCTGAAGCATAACACTTTGTGCTTCAAAGGCTGTCACTCTGTAAGTAAATGTATAAACCAGTCAGAAGGTTTCAATGCAATTTCTCTTTTATCTTAGTGGCATTGCTGAAATGGCCTAGCAGTATACTGCTAATCTTCTCAGACTCTCATCCATTACTCTCAGCCTGGCCTACAGTTAAGAAATTGTCAAGCTATTTTCTCTGCCTTTGTCCCATTAGTTACTCACTCTTCTCTCTCCCAACTCAGACTCATCAAGCTCCAGCCACTGCAAGGCATGGAATAAGGAATAATACTTTTTCTCTCCAGATTTCATCAGATGACCTCATAAGAGAAGACAGGGTTCCTCTAGGAAGAAGCATCTCTAGCAGTTTTTCCTACCAGTATTAACTTACAGCTTCATAAGAGGAGCTAAAAGCTTCATGGAACTTTGTTAAGATGTAGGATTTTCTTTAATGGCTCATTTCAAGCATTTGATAAACCTGTGGATGAGTTATGGAAGCTTAAGAATTAAATGGGATTTGACTGTTTAGTAAAGAAGCATTTTTCTCTACTGAAGATGTAATGATTAACTCCACTTCATGGCTTTGTTTTATATTGCAGTTTGGGTCTAGAATTGGCAATGATTTATATGGTGTTATTAATAATGCTCTTGATCCACTCTTGACAAATCTTATCTCAGGAGCTAAAATCTTCATTTTCACTGCTATTATTGGAAGAGAACCTGTTTGTGAAGACTAGGATAGAGAATTTTCTAGAGGGGAAAAAAGGTTAATATTTATTTTAAGATGCTACAACATGTTTCAAGCTGCAAAAAGTGAACAGCATTACCAAATATCAGAATTCTTAGTCTCTCATATCCTGTGGAGAACTCAGAGTCTGAAAAGTAAATGATTTTATCAAGTGTAGCAATTAGAATGACTGTGAGAAAATACACACACAAACACACACACACACACAATTAATTTAAAGGGTCTATATTGTCTTGGGCCTATACATTTTTGAGGCAAATAAGTAAGAGCTGTAGCTGAAAATAGAAGATATCTAGTTTTTAATTCCTCCACACAAGCTTTAAAATAATGACTACAGATATTTTTTCAAGTCCTAAATTATGTCTTTGAAGAAGAAGCAACTCTGAAGTTGCTTGTAAAGTTGTTGATTGCTGTGAAAACTTTCGCTTTCAGATGTTAACTTTGGAATTCTAAAATGGGAAAGAAAGAATTGAAATGGATTGCATGCTGTTCAAAATTATTGTTGTCAGAGAGACCTGTTTCATCATCTGATATCTGTGGGGAGCTCCGCCTGTGAAATACTACTACTACTACTACTACTACTACTACTACTACTACTACTACTACTACTACTACTAAATAATAATAATAATAATAATAATAATAATAATAATAATAATAATAATAATAATAATAATAATAGTAATAATAATAGTAATAATAATAATAAAGTTAAATAGACAGACACCCTCCTTTTATCTGCATGCACACCCAGAGAAGCAGCCCAGGCTGATGCTGCAGGTAACTGGCCCTTCCAGGAGCAGAGAACTCAGAAGCCACTGACAAGTGCCCATCAAGCCGCCGCGCTGCTCCGTCGGTGATCAGGTTTCGCACTGTACTCTGTGTGTGCATTGATTGACAGTGCTTCCTCTGCCGACGAGCAGGGCCCCGAGGGGAGCAGCCTGGCAGCTTGTTTTGTCAGCTGTGGCTGGCTGCTGTCAGCCGGGCCAGGGACCCTGCACCCCGCGGGGAGCCCGGGCCAGGGCTCGCCCCTCGGCCCCTGAACCCTGTCAGAGCCCCCGGCGCCCCACAACAACATCCCACTGCCATGGATTCAGCCTCACCTCAGAAGGCACGAAAGGCAGAGGAGAGAGGGAGGGCAAAGCAAAACCCTGGATATCTGAATTTGCAGCTAAAATACCTGGCCAGACTAGGATGAAGCCTAGAACTCCATAGCTGCCTATTTCTTTTCACACTTGTTCAACACTTGTGCTTACCTGGCTTACACCTGCTGTATATCAGGGATAGTGCCTATAAAAAATAGGTATTAAGCCTGTTTGCATTTTGCACTATAAAATGAAAAGAAGAGAACAAACTGGAAACTCAATAGAAACATTTGTGGGGGTTACAATTGTTTTTCCTAACTTTCTATTTAACTGTGAGAACTAAATTAAGAGAACATGCTGGTTCCCTTGTTTCAAGACCTACAGTGATCTTGCTTTTAAATATGCTTATCTGCTCTTTACAGAAATCTAAAAGGTACAGCTGGTGTGCTAAAAACCTAGGCAATGTAACTTCAAGAAACAGATGCTTTATTCCTGTCTCATGGAAGATAAATGAAATCAACATAGACTCTTCAAAAGGAGTAAGAGTTCTGTTTTTGCAATACCTTATGTATGATTTCTAAACTTCATACACAGTTTTCAAATTTGAGTATTTGCACAGTGCTATCTGTGGCTTAGATGCCTTTAAGCTATTCCTTCAGCAGCAGGGCACAACTTTGTAATGTTCTCCTGCCCCCAATGGAGCCACATCATTCCCCACTCTCCTCTCTAGTTATTTTGCAGCTCTCATGAAAGTGTTACCACCCTAAATTGCCAATGAAATAGTATCACTCATTTTCCTGCTTCCGCCTCAGAGGTAGGAATAAAACTGCTCTGAAAACTTTGGAAGAATGCAAAATATCTGGGCCTCTTTTAAGCACACGATTGAACGCTAGCTAATGGAGGGAAAGGTTTGCTTTCTGAAATAATGCAGCATCACTCAAACTACTTTTAAGCCTTTTACTGTATAAATAACCTTTTGCACTTCAAGGGTCATTAGATCACGATAGTTTGTAATGCAATTATAGTCAGCACTCTGCTCTTATGGGCTGCCTGGTAATTTGCTTGTTAATATATTAGCACAAAGCATTGATCAAGTAGCTAATCCAATCACACGCTTTTTATTGATCTCTTATTGAGCATCCTGCCAGTGATCACTTTTCGCTCAGGCCTGGTCAATAGCAAATGCCAAATAGGCTCTCCCACACCTAATGAGCTTACGAAATAAACCAAACATTTTCCTTTGCCCTCAAGGCTAGGATCAATTGAGAGCTTTTAGAGCAGAATTCAGATGATTTTTTCATCAGCTTTCCCCCTTTCTTTCTTGGAGCATGCAGGTTTGCATTAAGACCTCTATCTGAGACTTTCATTCTAATTTGAGGACATCTGAAAAGCAGCTGCCATGTCTGAAATACTCGAACAGCTGTAAACAATAAATCACGCGGGTGAGGAATTCTGGGCTGCACGTTGGCATGTGGTCTGTCAAGCCAAAAAAATAGAGACATACAAAAGATCAAGAGGTTAGGGGTACCTGAAGTCTACAAAAAAATGTAGTTATCCCATATTTCATCCCAGAGAGTTGTATTCTGGTGGAAGGCCTACACAGCATTCTTTAAAAGGAGCATCATGCCCTCATACATCAGGGTGGGGGGAGGCTTAGGGGTGCTGCAATGAATTAAATGTGAGCCTTTTCATGCTGCTTCTATTGCATTAGGCGATTCTCGTATCAACTAATGGAATTTCACACTACAAACACAGATTCTTGCTGATGAAAAGCACACCCAAATTATGCAGGAGGAAACAGTATTTCAGTTACATGCATAAGTGCCAAATACTACTTCTTTAACTTATAACAGTTCCCAATTTCTTACCATGCAGTACACAAATGTGACTGTAATGGATTTGCAGTTACTCAGGAAAGAAAAGAGTGAGAGAGAAGGGACGAGAGAGATTTTTTGGAAGAGGTAACTTTGACTTATCGCAAGAATTTTGTAACTTTTATCAGATGTCTTTTCAGCTAAAACAGCTTATTAAGTCTCTGAGGAAACTTCTTTGGAAAGAACATTTTCCATTTACTCAGAGGCCTTATAGCAAAACAATAGTGCTGTAATAGTAGATTCTATTAGATCATAAAAAAAGAATGCAAGATCCTTAGATCTTGAATGTCCTTGCTTCAGCTATTTCTATTAGCACTATTTTATATAGCTAGGTTGCATTTTCACTTTAATCACTTTTATTCCATGATCTTGTTTTCATTATTTGGCTTAATATTTTCCTCATTACTGTACCAGATTTAAATTACAGAGAGGCACAATCTGAATATAAACCAGGTACAGATTTAAAATATTTAAAAGCATTTGTAACATGTAAGCATGCAATTTAAAACCATTACCAAAATCTGATTACTTGCCTGGGGGAAAAAACAGGTCAGCTAGAATCATTGGTGATATCTTTTCAGAATTTTCCCTTTAAATTACTCATAATTATGCATTGCAAAAATATTTTTTCGGCAGACTTTTTTGATGTCAAATGAAAAGGAGTGCATCTTGTGACTCTATGTTTTGTAAGTTTCCATTAATTTTTTCCTGGGCAATCCTCTTAATAAGCAGCTGTACAAACCTCTCTTGATGAGCTGGACCTTAGGTAAGAGGGCTTTCCTTTACATGATGAGACCTTGCTCTTGCCATTAGTCTTATGTGGCCAGTCTGCACTGACAAATACTTTACCTCTGTGATTCTCTTCTATTTTTTACCCTCTTCTTGTGTCACCATCTAAACTTATTCTTCGGCTTTCTTTTGGAGTGATTTATCCAGGTAATTCCCCCAGGATCAGTCTGCACATGGTTCCTGGGATGATTCAACCCTGACATCATTCCTGAAAAGACTGTGAGAAAACAAATGAGTATAGGCAACATCCACCTTCAGCTTGGACAGGGTTTACCTTCTCAGACACAGACCTGCAACTTTATGCTGCAAAAGCCCTCAGTGGTCTGGTATTTTTTAAGTTTTTTTTTGTTGAAAAACCACACATCTCCAGAATAACCATGGGAGTACTAGAGCAGGCCTAGGGGACAGAGTAGGCCATATGCTTAGCATGTTATCCACTCTGCTCAAGAAAAGAGTAGCTGAGCACAGTTAGGAGTGACTTTACACCTCTTGGTTTGGAGGGGACTCCTCCCTTGGAGCGATGTCCTTGACGCACAGGCAGTGCTATCCAAATGATTTGCCTCTTTCTTATGCAACCTTAAACCATACAAACCAATTGATTTAGAACAGTATAAATGCTTTTTGAACTCAGCCCAAGTGTGTAAGAACTATTTGGATTAATTGAGTCAAGTCAGCAGCCTGCAAAATTCAGGATTTAAGTCTTTATGACAACGTTCCTAAAAGTATCACATTTGTGAATAAACAGTAATCTAGTGTTGCAACTCTTCTTTCAGCTAAATCTCTTCAGGATCCACAGCCTGCATTAGTGATTGTGTTTATAAAAATACTGTGGTTTTGCAAACAGCTAAAGATAGCTGTCAAATTTAGACAGATATTACAAAAAATGTGAGCACACATCTTATTAAAGTACTCAAATGAATCCAAAGGAGGGCATCGAAGCTGGTGACAGAGATGGAAGATGTGTGTGAAGAAGAGCTGAGGACTTCAGGCTTGTCTGGTTTGGAGAAAAAGAGGCTGAGGCTTGATCCCTTTGTACTCTACAGCTTCCTCAGGAGAGGAAATGGAGAGGGAGGTGCTGAGCTCTCCTCCCTGTAACTCAGTGATAGGACGTGTAGGAACTGTTTAAAGTTTTGCAAGGAAAGGTTTAGATTGGACATTAGGAAGCATTTTTTTACCAGGAGGGTGACAAAACAATGGAACAGGGTCCCTAGAGAGGTGGTCAATGTCCCAAGCCCATCAGTGTATAAGAAGCATTTGGACAATGCCCTTTAAAAAAATGCTTTGACGTGTTCAGCCCTAAATTGCTCAGACAGTTGGACTGGATGATAACTGTAGGGCCCTTCCAACTGAAACAGTCTATTCTATTCTATTCTATTCTATTCTATTCTATTCTATTCTATTCTATTCTATTCTATTCTATTCTATTCTATTCTATTCTATTCTATTCTATTCAAGATTTAATTGAAAAATGGTCTCTGATGTACAGTCGGACTACTTATCTGGGTTTGTTGTTTAAATGTTATTTCAACTTTTTTTTTGAAATGCAAACTTCTACTTATTTATTATTTTTAATCTGATAGGCACATCTCCAAGAAAGAAGACAGTGCCCAAATACTGTATGATATCATGTCCTTGCATTTTTTTACTCTCAAGTCTTTAAATATTTAGGTTTTCAGAGCTACATATTTATTCTTTAGAAAACTCTGCTGGTGTAATCAGACTTCTTGGCCTGCAAAAAAGATTCAATTTCCCTTGAATTTATAATATTTATTGCTTAAAATGCAGAACATTGTCTACATGGTAGGGGCTGTCGTGATTTAGGAACTGTATTCTGCAAGGTAGTGCTCCCACTAAAACCATGTCACTGCTCACTTCCTCCTGCTCCCAGCTGGAGGCACAAAAGGCAAAGATCACAGATTAAGATAAGAACAATTTAGTGGAAACAGCAATAAGATAAGAAAGTGACAAGTAACAGCAACAGTTTGAATTTTGAACAAAAGGTGTAAAAGAAAAAATTTACACAGAAAGCCTGAAACATTAAACAATACGCTCTCCTCTGCAACATTTTCTCGACCTGGAGTAACCTCTTCTCCTCCTTGGAAGAGAGAGAGATGCCCTTTTCCCTGCTGCCAGGAATGAAGTGGGCTGGTATAGAATAACACTGGAGCCTTAGCCATGCCTCCTCTATAAAAAATGTACCCTGTCCTGAATGAAACCAGGGCAGAGGAAAATGGGAGGAATTTCATAGTCTGGAGAGAGAGAGTTTCTAAGTCCTAGTTCCATATCTTTCTCAAAATCTACAAAGAAAGACTTGTTTCTAAGTTGTTTTATCTTTTTCCCCAGAGCTTTCCTCATTGACCACTCAAATATCTTGATCGACAACTAACCATTTTTACACTTTTTCTAAAGCACATTTTACTACTTTACAGCTCTCCAAAACAATGATTAAAAAGTGGGAAGTGACTGCTAATATTTTCCACTTTGAGATGAAGCTCTTGAAGGCATTTGGCAAAAATACTGTGAATTAATTATAAGTGTATTTATGGCAGCAGTAGCTCTCTATCTTTTTCTATTTATTTAGACAGTCATGGTCTAAAGAGTTATTTGAACTGGTCATATGAAATCATTACTAAGGCACTGGGAAAGAGAAGTTTCATTGTTCTTTTTTTCATTTTCAAATTATGTTTTGTAACTCCATATTTGTGATTCCAGCTTTGTTTGGACTGCATTTTATCCTCTCTTGAGCACTTCTGTGCGTCTCGGGGAAAGAATTTTTAGGTGCATACATTTCATACTGCATCTCTTAATGAAAATTATAAAGGCATGTATAAAAAATAAAAGCCATTTTCCTGTAACTGGAGAAAGACATACAAATTAGTTTGGTTTTGTCTTCTTCTGATCTGCAGTGAAAAACTGTTTTGTTCTCTAGCAAGGTCTGTACTTTCAGGTGCACCTCACTAGGCTGTATAAAATATATAGTTACACATTTTAAGTTAGAGATGAAAAAGAAGTATTAGACGTGTCTTCTACCATAACAATTTCCAAGAAAGAGGCTGAACTGATAGAAATAAAAATTCAACTAAAATAAAAATCTAAAGATGGTGCTTTTCATATATGTTCACCCCTTCTTTAATGTCTTTAATGTCTGTCCGGGAGGCACCAACTTCTTTAAAGTAGTGAAAGCTTTTTGGTGAAAATGAAAATTGTTCTAGGACAACTGGAATAAGACTTTAGCATAATATATATGCAGGTATATATTTTAACATTACTTGAATTGGCATTGTTCTCAGTTATTTCTTCAGCATTGATGCAGGCTATTCTGAATTTCTGTAGTGTCAGTAAAGGAGTTTATCTCTAGGAACACAAAGACTTATTGGCTACACATTGCAAGGCAAAGTGTTGAAAGTTGTGAAAAAATGCAGAAAATCAGTGTGTTAGCATTTTCATGGTGGAATGACACTGACAATGAAACTGGAATGACAAATTTAATTAAATAATATAAATATTATGTTAGAAGCATAAGCGTAAGTGGAAATATTTATTTTTCTCCTTCGCCTATGAAAATTGACAACAATGTTAAGCTTGGTCAAATACAGAAAGATGTGCATCTGAAGGAAGATGCTATGAAAATGCCCTTTTCCACAAACCACTTAGATGAGTATTTTTCTAAAGCAGCGGATAAGAAAGAAATTCTCTGTTTTGATTTGAGTAACCACCAACATTTGTTATAGAACACTGCATGCAATAATTATCTGTTTCTCTATAGTATTTCAAGCACAAAAAGAAAATATTACAAAGTCATACTCAGCTCGGTTCCCTTGTGAAACAAAGACATTAGACAATCAGAGTTGTACTCCAGGGAAGGCTGATGTCTGTAGAATATCAAGGAGTTTCAGAGAAACAATGATTTCAAACACAAAGCCTTCCCTCCATGTGATCTGACAGTGGCAAAAATTAAAGATGCAAATATGTTAATAGGAAACACTGTAATATTGTTTTACATGTGCTGTTTTTGAAGTGCATATTTAAAAACATTTTGAGTAAGAAAGAACTGCCTAAAAATATTCTCTGCTAAAAGCTGAAAATATCCATTTAAATAACTAGGAAATTCCCTATCCTTTCACTAATATTATGAAAAAAATCAGTAAAACATGTAGAATTAATCTCTACTATGCTTCTTATCCACTATATTTTAAAAGAATTTTTGTCCTTTAAAATATCTTTTTAATTTCTCTTTTAAATATAAATAGCAGAAAATTTACAAAATAGCAAACTGTTTTAAAGCACTCATTCAAACATACTAATAAGCAGATACCAGAACTCTCTAATTAATGGAGTTCGCAGATTGCAGAGAATGAGTGGCATACCTTCAGAAAACAGTCTAAGTAAATGTCACTAAATAATCCAAAATTTCCACATTAGAAACTCAACTTATATTTTAGGACATTGAAAAAGACAGGCTTCAGACTTGCTAGGCTGAGTTGGCTGCTACTGTGGTATCTGTTCCAAGGAAAACAGCTCAAGAAAGCCTGAAGGTATTATATAAAGCTATTTCACCACCTGCTTAATAGTTGTGACACAGAAGACATCTTAAAGGACCTCTGATGTGCCTTCCTTCACCTTTACTTCTGGACCTATGCAGAAATACTCTGCTTTCAAAATTTAGACCTGTATTTGCTATATGGAACTAATTTGAGCTTAACTGGAATTTATATTTTATTTAATTACTCCCCACAGAAACAAAACTCAGAGCACAAGCCACTACTAAGATGTCTTCTGGCTATTCTGAATATCCTGGACATCACACCACCACTAACTGTAAGTCTTGTCCCTCCTGGTTTATTCTTCTACCTCTATGATTTATGCATTCCATAGCAGCTGGTGTCAATAACATGAGAAGATATACCTTGAACTACTGCCTGAATTCAGTGCTGCATACTTGTCAAGTAGAGGATGTAATAATTTTTATATTCTCAGGCTATGAAAGGAATCCTCACTCATTTTCTGCCTTCCTAGGCAGTTACTAAAATCACTAGGTCATTGTATAAAAACAAAATCACACTTTAACCCTCTTCATTTCCTTTTTAGTTGTGTTCCCTTTGCTGTTGATCTTTTGTAACCACTGGGGTTTGTGCTCTCTGTGCTAGACTCATCATGAATTGTGCAGAGTCTAGCATTTCTGAGAGCTTTCATGATTTTCTGCTTTCCAGGTGGACCAAGATGTAATTGAGGAGTATCTGGTCACCCAAGTGCTCAAGTCAAAGCATTTATGCATATGTATAAGATGTGTACCTGAGACATCTAACAAAATTTCAAGACCACCAGCAAGATGTCTAGAAAGCAGTAGGTACCTATGCAGGTATGTAATTCTGGGCATAATCTCTCTGATTCACTTCAGTAGTTTAGGTGCTGCATTTCCCATGTCTCAGTTTCACGGTCATCTTATACAGGGTAGTCCTGTGGGTTTTCTTCTTTTTATGTGTCCACAATTGTTCAGCCTTGGAAGTATATGCAATATATCAAATAAACCACAGTTACAGTGAAAAATAGACATTTCTGCCCCCAACACAGCAAGAAAACAGTAACTCCTGAAAAAACCCAAAAGAAACCCAAAAACCAACCAACCAACCAACCAACCAACCAAACAAACAAAAACCCCAAAAAAACCCCTAAACCAAGGGGAATCCCAATCAGTCTCTTTGGTCATTAGCCCTATTTAGGAATGACTAATCAGAAACCCTAGAGACTTTGGACCATGTCCATTTTAAGCACTGAACCATCAGAAATAAAAATTCCAGAGTCAAACCTTCCACTGAAACTGCCTTGGCATCATAATTCTCTGCCGAGCTCTACCAACACGGCATCACCTGAAGAAAAATCTGTCAGAATCTGGAAATATAGAGAGAAACATGCATATTTTCCAAAGTAAATTCATGCAGCAAAAAGGCTACAAATCAGTACTCTAAAGTTCTCACTGAAAGAAGTTCTGTTTAGCCAATTCTCACCACAGTCTGCAGCACCTGAATGTCTAGTCATCCATGAAGCAAAACCCCCAGAATGGCATGTTAGAGTAGGTTTGTCTCACAGGGTTCTCTGTAAAAAGATTAATATCTAATATTTTCAAATGTGTCTTGGCAAGAACAGATGTGCATTAAGATTCTGACAACATTTTTAAAATGTGGTTGCAGACAGCAGAAAAGCAGAACTTCTGCACACTTTTATGTTAGCAGCTCCACAGATAACATCCACAGTATTAATTGCCTTTGACACAGTCACAGTGAATCTTTTATTTAAGAAGGAGATATTCTTCAGTGAATCCCTGAAATAAGCAATAACAAATACTGCATGTTCTTGGTTTCCTGCTGGAGTGGTAATGGGCAGCAACTCAGAGTGTTATTGTTGCCATATGTCTCAACAGCCATATTGATTTAATTGGTTGTCATAAAAAATCTGACAAGAGAGAAGCCAGTTCATAGCTGGGTATGGGCCAGAGAGTTTCTAGTGAATGGACTACTGAGATCTCTCAAGAGCCTCTTTGTCTTTTCCCAATGTCATTGAACTGGTTGTCTTGTTCATAATCTAGAAATGATCAATTTTATGGATGTAAATGTAGGCCATTTGCTTTTGGATCCAGTTTATCTTACAGAATGGCAGAAAACCTTACACTGTAAGGAAACTATCTGTATAAACTCCCTGAAACAAAAAATGTTTTCACTGAGGGCAGCAGATGGGCTGCCTCACCACTTGTCTCTGTATCACCCATCCTTAATTCTGTTCTGTATTTAAACTACTTCAGTCTTTACTTAACATCAAAAGACAACCACAAGCAAGAACATCTATATTACATAACAGAATATTTAGCACTTGCATGAGAACTGTCATACAGGAATCTTAATGCACTCTTACATATCTGTGGTTTTCTGCAGGGTAGCATTGCTACCCACATTTTATGGAAAGGGAAGGAAAGCAGAGATGCTTGAGAAATGATGTGGCTCAACTACAGTGTGAGGTAAAACCAGGAGTGGAGCACAGAGCTCCCGTTTCAGGCCATGCGCTTTACTAAGAAAGCAGCCAGCCTACATTTTTCCTGCCACCCTTGGTCTGAAGTGTTATGAAAACATTCCTGGTGTTTGGAAGAAGAAAACAAAACTGCAGTTACCTCCCTCCTTGTTTAAACATAAAGATTTTTTTTTTGTGTGTGTGTGTGTGTGTGTAGCTTGTTGTTTGTATCTTTTAGGTTCATCCATGAGGAATTTGCACCCAGCCTGTATGAACCCCCTGGGCTGCCTCTGTGCTCAGTGTCTTTTCTGGCAGCTCTTTTCTCTGTGAGATAAATATACCTACTGAGAAACAAGAATATCTTTGTGTATGGAGAACAACATATAAGAATCAGTTAAGAATGGAGTTTGAACAAGTTTGAAACAGTCAGGTGTATCAGTGTGATATTCTACAGCTTTATGAATGCTTTCTGATGCACCAGAACTGCTGTAGATTCAATGCAGTCTTGTTTGAGTGAAAATGCAACTTCAAAGTTTCAATGGGTAATATTATATTTGATAGATTTCATTAATGTATGAAAAGGAGGTACATGCACTTAAAGAAAAATTTCCTTTTGTTTTTATTATGAAAGATTCCTAATGATTATTACTTATTCTGAAACTGAACATAAAAGTGATGTAAAAGTGCTACACTAAAGAGTATGCACTGGTGTTGATTTTTTCCTGCAGTAAAAGATTCACCAGACAATATCCATCAAAACTCAATCCAAAACATTAACTGAATTTTTGTGGGAGGGCTCAGAGATCTATGAATGTGGACAATTTTTAAGTCTAGATATTTTTTCCAGTAAAATTGTACTATGCAATAATCAGATTTGGCAAACTCATTGAAAAAAAATCAAGATAATTCTTGATTTTCATGCTCTAGTAAACAGACAACTAGTTATGAATGAATTTAAATATAAAAATGAGCATCTACCTACTCTTGAGAGATGATTACAGAAAACAGCATAGCACCATGGCAAGAACTGTACAGCAGTGGAACCTTTCCATGCAGCAGTTAAGCTGATACCCATTAGCTAAGGACAATGTATCCAAGCCATGAAATTGATTGAACAGATTCTACACAGTAACTCACTCCTATTTCAAAATACTCAAGTGAACAATCATCTGTTCAAATACATTGAAGCTTGAAGAGACTAGCTGATTTGGCTACTATGGCATAAACCTTGAGAAGAACCTGTGCCCTTAATAGATTTAGACAGTTCCCACCACAAAACTGGAGATTAAGTGACTTGCCTTAAGGAGCATATTTGATGTGATAGGAAAAGAAAGCTGGTGGTTTCATACCCCTTGGTGAATTGCACCTGTGCAATCCTACTTACTGCTGTTGGCTTGTTTCAGATGGTACAAAGCTGTGTGTTGAACATTTGTATGTTAAATGCCTGATGGGTTTTAAATTCCTAAGATCTTGCCACACTCTAGCACAAATATTAATTGCATTAAAGCAATACTAAGCATTTCATTGAAAAACCTGATTTGCCCTTGTGAAAGGCTTATCTGAAATTGTTTTAGGAGGTGACAACAAATTATTTTCCATGAATGCAGACAAAGAACTTCAGATCCCAGCTATTTAATCCAATAATCAAGATAATGCATACAACTTTTTTTGACATCTGTAGAAACAGAAACATCTTTATATTTGTTAAAGCTAAAAGAGAAGTTTAAGATATTCAAGCAGGAAAAATTAAAATGTCTCACCTTGCAGTTAATGTATTAAATGCTGGGTTTGGGCACACAGAAGGAAGTACAGAGCACCTCCAAAAAGCAGTAATTTACTTTCAGCCAAGTCCATAACAGCAGATTTTGGTCTTTCCTCTTCTCCATAATGTGTTAATCTATATGATCTCTATGCACTCAAGCATATATTTCTTATTTTTCTGCCATAAGAAGAAGTTGAGGGATTCAAGTCTATTCCTAAATAACAGTGAGATGATAAAAATCAGCAAATAGTCACTTCCTAATACACCACATACTTAAAATACCTGCATTTTCCATTTTAAAATTTGAGCTGGTCATTGTTTGTGGTTTGAAATCCAGTAAGCAATCACTATCCCCCAGGCACTTTGGGAATTTAGCCTCATATAGCCCACATGTATCACAAGAATTCAATTCAAACCTGACTCTACCCAGTGCTTAGTGCTAGAGGATAGTACAAGCACAAGGTCCCAAACTTCATGGAAGCTTGTAGGATACCACTGGCTACAACAGTTCCAAGGCACTGTCTGCCAGTGGTTGCTAATTTGATGAATGAAGATTAATGTCAGCTATTTCCAGACTCATGAGAGATCTCAGTTCCTGCTGAGTTCCTCTAAGGCTCAGCATATCCCATGCAAGACAGGAGCTGCCCCATTAGAGATTTTTCTGTTTTCCCTGGATGACTCAGTTTTTTATCAGTTATGTCCATTGCTGAGCTGAAGAGCTGTGAAGTTCAGAGCTGGCCAGTTGCAGTTAAAACTTTTCCATGTTGAAAAAAAGCCAAGTCAGTTAATGTGTTTCATGAACCCATCTGGATGATGAACCAAAGTTAATTAGTTAACCAGCTATGACCAAATAAAATATTACCTTCTGCATATCACCACACTTTTGCTGCTTTATTTTATCCTTTCTATAAACAAAGGAAGTTCGTATGACCAGAAGAAAAAAAAGAAAAAAATATTATCATTCAGAATATTATCAATTAACCTTCTGCAGAACTTAATCTCTTCCCTTGGAGTAACCTTTCAGTTGCATTCTCTCTATTTTTCCTTCTCAGCAGCACTGCTTTGTGCTGACCAGGCTGATGGTACTGCTCATCTGCACTGCTTTTTGCATTGCTATTTTGCAAAATAACATCAGAAACTGTGCCCTTTCAAAGCGTTTTATGCATATTTAAATTCTTAATGTATTTTGACTCTCTTGGGTTTTACTCCTGTCCCTGCATTTTCCTTTACTTTGTTACTTTTAAAAAGGTTAAATCATGCCAAGCAATCAAATAAAATGCCCAAAAGTCCTATTTTGCACTGTTGAGGAAAATATAAAAGCACACAATAAAGAATTTTTGTAGTGTCTGGATTGGTTTCAAACCAATCTTTATAAAAGGGAAAAGTCCCTGAAAACTGTCAAGGGCCTTTGCAGTTTATCAGGACTCATAATTTGGTTTTGATTGCTACTCCACAATTTTTCCAGCATTTTATCAATAACAACTTTTATAAAATTAGGTAAGTGCTATATCTAGCTCCAAAATACATATAGGTATTAAAAGTTCACAGCAAGAAAGCATTTGACTCAAAGAGAAAAAGCTAAGCAGGAAATTATCGGTCTATATCAGAAAAAGTTATCACTCCTCGCGGTCTCATACCAATGCACTCTGCTGCCCGCTGCCACCCAAACTGGAGAGCAAAGGAAAAGTTTTGGAAAGTTGTCCAGAGGCAAAAGGCCACAGCTGCTCCCCAAAGATTTCGCTGTTTCTCTGCCTACAGGAGTGAGACAGAGCAGGACAAAGCAAAAAAACAGGACAGGCTTTTTACCCACAAAACGAAGAGTCTAGAGTATGTGCTCTCCATCTTCCATTTTACAGGTACCATGAAGTCTGGAAGCTTCACTTCAGCATAGTAACAGATATATCTGACTAAAAGCTATGAAAAGGTCAGTCCTGCCTCTTATGGTATAACCATTTTGAGAATTTAATTTGGAAAAATACGATTCATATCAAACCAATAAGAATTACTATTTCAGATGTGCATGAAGTGCTAGAGGGTCTTTAATTAACATTGGTGGTTAGTTCTTTATTTCAGCTGGAACATGTCACCTCCAACAGTAAAGGGCTCACTAACTTTGTGATTCAGTGAAATACAAAGATTAAGTGCCATCTACTGAATAACCAGAACCACTTCCTGATCCTCCTACATCCTTCCCTTGGGTCCAGCACCCAGGCATTGATCCTGTGTGCTGCTAATTTGAATCAAATTCAGAAGCCAAAAAACACATTGGTCCAGAGGTTAAAAAACCTTAAAATTAAGTTAAAGAAACTAAAATTTGTTTGATTTGGTTTGTTGTTTGCTGGGGTTTTTTTCCAGCATTCATGTAGTTTTTTCTTCTCAATATCACAAATACATTTTTCAAATCCTTCCACAGTTATGAAATTATATTTCTGGCACAAAAAAAAGATTTCTGTTTTAACTCTTTGTTCCAATGGATATCTTCAGGTCCACCAAAATTTAGATATCTTGTCTGCAATTATTAGATTTCAAAGTAATTTGCAAACAGCTCAAGTATTTTGACAAATGATGTCATGCAAGTAATGGGCAACATTGGACAAAGAAAACAGGAGTTGTGTTGTCAGCATGAGGGATTTCACTGCAGGAGAGTTGCTGTGGCTTTCATTATTTCAATGGTCAATGGAGGTTGCTATAGAAACTACATAGATGGCAAGCCATGCAAGTAAAAAGAAATATGATAAAACCAAAACTAAAATAGTGGAAGGATAAAAACCCCAAGGATTTGTCCAACAGCTTAATATAATTTGTTGGTTTTATCTTTCAATCATATCACTGATTGACAAGATTCCTAGTAACGATACCAAATACTCACATATCACTTTCATGTAAGTCCCATCATGTATCATAATATTTAATAATAAAAATCAGCATCAAACAAAAATCTTTTCAATATCTGTTGAAAAATGAAATAACATCAAGTTATTTCAATATGCTTCACAATATGTTAACCTTCCATAATACTAAGTAACAATAATATCTCTGTATGTCATACTGTCTTTGCTTAGAGGAGAAATTACATTTTAATATTTAAGCTACCATATTTTTTTTTTGTGCCAGAAAGTACTTTCAAATAGTTACCTGCCTGAAATATGTGTGCACTGATAATCACCTGCATAACAACAGGTTGACTTCATTCAGTTCATGTCACACTTTACATTTATTTGAATATTTGCACTTAATGAATGAGTCTGAGACTCTTCCATTTTGGATAATCAAGTACATAGCCAACCCAAGATTTTAAAACAAGTGGTATTGAAGAGACTTAGAGACCTTATAATTTTCTAAAGAAGGATGCATATGACAGGTGATCATATATCATTCTGAGTGTATACAGAATCCATGGGCTGTATTCTGCAAACATATATTTTGTTGATTTCTCCATAGCCACTCTGTTCTCTAAATTAATTTCTGTTGTGTACCTTTCCAGTAATAAGACAACATGATTTTTTCCTTTCAGAAATGAATGCAATAATTATATACAGAAAAATTGGTACACACCAGAACCAGCAAATCCTCTTTTTCCATCTTCTGGTCCTGTGATCAGGGCTTAGTGGCAGAACCCTGAGCTTTTCATTCCAGCTACAGCCTGGCTGGGTTGGTTGATTTTATTTTTTTTTTTTTTTTTTGATAGAGGAGTCAACAGCATTAATTACCAAAAGAAATGCATTAAGTGGGCAGAAGCCAAGAGAATGAAAAAAACCTGATAAATCAAGGTTCAAACTGTGCCAGCTAACCAAAACCAACACCAGTATTAATGTCTTCAGACAAAGAAAAGCGACTCAAGGAACATAGCAAAATCACAAAATATTTGCCCTCTATTCAAGAGCAGCTTGTTCCTCTAGCCATAACAAATAAATCTTTTACTATCACATTGCTTTCCAGGTCTATAGGAAAAAAAAGCTAACACACAGAAATGATTGCTTGCATGTCCATTGAAAGCTTTGGCACTTTTTACTCCAAAGTCTCTTGAGAAATGTTGATAAGCTCTTGCCATTAGGTCACATTAGGAAAAAGAATACCAAGTGTTTCATAAATGTTTGCACAGGCACTATAGGAAAACATGCAGGGATGATTAAACTGAAAGAGAGCATTTTAAACTATTTTTTTTATAGATAAAGCAAAATCCCAAGAAATAACAATTTAAATAGGACACTTCTGGTTTACACTGTTCCATGATTTGGTCAGTTTTGTCATTTTAGCTGGACTATTAAAAGCAATTCTCAGAAAAGGCACTGAGACTTCAAGTGCCTCATTCCCTTATCATCCCAGAGGTCTGAGATTAATGTCTGCTATGGGACTGTGCCAGGAACATGGTCTTTTCTTGTTAGCGCTGCTCCGGGAAAAAAGAGAACTATTGTACACCTCTTAACGCACTTTCCTCTTGCCGTGTCTCTCAAACCTGTCACACAATTTGAAAGAATATTAGAACAGACAGAGAGTGCAGAGTTGAAATCAAACATAAGTCCTTATTCCATGGAACCTTTGCATATCACAGGTTCTGTGTTATGAAATGGTCAACTGTTTGCCCCCGAGTCCTCATCCATTACATCCACATAAAAAAGACCATCTTGCAGTCAGAGCTGGGCAAACTGTTGGATACTGCCTCAATCTGGCAGGAGGGAAGAAGTTCACTGCCCAAGCCCACTAGCTCAATATACACCAGGGGACACAAGCTGAGCCAAGGCAGCTGAAGGACAGACATAAACTAATTTGTTCCTTTGCAGAAGAAAACATCTGAGGCTGTTACTGGTTGTGCTTAAACTTTGGATTAGTGGTTTCTCAGGTAGAGAGAGCTTAGAGATGTACCTGTGAGTGGGGCAGAGGATGCTAACATGGCTGGTGATGAAGATCACTTGCCAAGACCCAAAATCCTTAGAAACAGAGTGGATATGACAGTATTCCTGGAAAAGGAAATGATCTATATGCTGTTTAAGAACCTTTGCTTGGTGTTAAAACTTTTTTATGGATAAACAACCCAAGGAACAGATGCCTGGACCTGTCTTACTCAGTTCATGTTCTTCAGTGAGGAACCTCACCTGGAATTGCAGTGTAGCCACTAGAGGAAAAGGATCATCCTGGAGACAATTGGCACACTTCACATCTAGGTCAGGTGTGGAGATTCTGGCACCAGAAAACAGCTTAATTTGGTAGCCCAAAGCCACCAACCAGGTTAATGCCTAACCTTAGAGCAGAACACTGTCCTTAACTCTTTCAGTGGTGGTGTCAGCCAGACAAGATGTTTCAAAATATAGGACATTCAATTGTGAACAGGGGAAAAAAAAGGAGAAGCAGAACTAATTTTATGTGACTATATTGTCTACCTCTGTCCCAGTAGACTTAGGGTCAGAATATTTCATGTTTAATTTTGACTATGCTCATTGGCACAGCTGTGCCAGGGCCCCATAGGTGCAAGCAGCCCACTGGCACATTCAGGAAGGGCCACAGGCTGCAATCTGCACCCAGTAGGCTTAACAAGGATATGTGGGCAGGGTGGTATAGATGAGGTTGGCTTTCTGGATGTCACTGTCCTGTGCAGCCTACTGTTGGGGCCAGGAATTAGTCCTGGCCGTGTCTGAACTCCAGGTAAAGTTGTATGTCACTATCTCAAAGCAACGTTTCAAATCATTTGAATATATCTTCAGCTTTGCTGTGCTTGGGGGAATGTGAGATATTGAAAAAAGATTGTGTTAGATTGAATATCTATCCAAGATCAGAAAGTTTTCCTCTGGAAACTTAATATGTTTTATTTAACCAAGGAAAGGTTAACAAATGGCTGAACCAACAATTCTGGTGACTGCTCTCAAATTTCAGTAGTTTTTAAATTTGCTTTTTGTACAGTGGATTATACAAATTTCAGTAAAGCTGCCTGTTGTGCTGTCTTCTAACCCCAAGATGATATTTCTCATTCATCCTTGTGCTGATTCCTTACTATGGTTCTGGATTCTTTTTCATGTCACCTAAGTCCAGATCAATGCCTCTTATCTGGTATGCAAGGCCTAATTTGGGATCCTACATTAGCAAAAATTAATTGGAGAAAAAAATATGAACTCATGTTCCTTCTGAATACGCATTTCTATAATAATAAAGACTTTCCTGTAATTACATTCTGGAAGAAAAATGTTAAAGGCAATGATGAAAATTGCAGCTTGAGAAAAAAATACTTGCTTTTTGGGTTTTGGGGGGGGTTAAAAAAACAACTTGTATTGAAAGAAGATATTAAATTAAAGTAAATATAGTTAAATAAAGATTTTTTATATTTTTTTTTTTTTTTTAATGCAGGATGTCTAAGTTCTTAGTATAAGTTGTTCAAGCAGATTCTGAGATCTTATTTTGGTCCACGTTCCATGCAAAGGAAGTTCATTGTTAGTAAATTTTTTCCCCATAGTTTTATTGTCATTCAATTTTTTATTACCATTTCCTAAGCTATGATTTTATATTTTAGATTTTCTACTAGATTACAATAGAAAGTGGGCATATATCAATCATGAATAGGACCTGTCAGGATCTAAATAGAATTTTTGCCCCATTTGGATGCAGACCAGTTTAATTTCTTTCATATGAACTCCATGATATTTTTAATTAAAGTATTTTTAACCAGAACATAATGTGTACTGAGCCCTTACATTGTATATGATAATACATTTAACTGCATCAGCTGACATTGATTATGTAAGTGGGCTTTAATTTGTTATTTGACTATGCATGATATGAGCTTTTCCATGGTTTTGATCAGAAGACTTGACAGCTTGAATACTCAAAGTACACTATCTCTTTTCATATCAGGATAGTGTATGTTTATTACAAGCCAAAAATCATGATCAAGAAATTAATGAGCTAATTTTGATTTATGGTAGAGTGGGCTTTCCAGTTGTGTTGATTCAAAATGCCTTTTTATACTAGATTTGGGTTAACATTCTTGTGAATTGATAGTAGTTTTTGCATTGTATTTGATAGTTATTCTACCCTTATTTCTTACTGAACTATATGAACAGCAAGATTTTCTTTTTTTCCTGTTATTTTGTAAGCATTAATTCTTAAATATTTGATGGTTTCCCTTGCCTGTTATCAGTCACTGATGACATTTATTGTGGATAAAACATTCATATATCCTTATATGCATAAACACGCTTCTATGGCTTGTCTACATAGACATTATGCACAACAATCCCATATCTTTTCCTAAATGGGATGACTTTCTAGTCACAGAAAATATTTTGGTTTGTTTCAGAATTGCAGCTCATTTCTCCAGAAAGCACTGGTCAACAGTTCCCAATTAACAAGTTTAAGATAGTCCTGACATAATGGATATGAAAAGCAAAACAATGAAAACATTTATGAGAGCAGAGAGTCAGGATTTTACAGACCATCAGTTTTCAGTGCCTAACTCACAATGTCAGGGGCTTGATTTTCAATGGTACTTCTTGCTGGTAAATTTCCAGTGATTCCAAGAGCTAGTAGAGAGTCTAGTAAGATATTCACAATAGCAGTCTAATATGTTGCATATTGATCAAATATTAAACATTAATTGTTTGTATTAAAAGAAATGGAACCACAGAAGAATGTTTAGATTGTTTCCACTTCTAGCAAGGCGGGCTCACTGTAGTGCAGAGTTACATCCAGGTTTCTAGTGGGTTAGTAACACTGTGCCATTGTTCCTAGATGAAAAACAGGATCTTAACAGAATGAACACATCTTAAAGGGCAAAAATCTCTTCAGACATCACCCACTTAAACAGTTGCCATAAAGGCAAGCTGTATTAAGCACACACAAGTGTGTGCAGGAGCTGTTGTGTGAAAATACCAGGCTGTCCATCTTTTTCCAAGACTCAGTGACTTAACCCTACACGCCAATCAGAGCAAATGACCCCTGTGAAACAGACATTTGCATGGACTTCTGACTCCATCAATACATTACACACTCAAATCTTATTATTTTAACAAGGCTTCTTGCTGTGCCTGTTCCAAATGGGCATTAAGGCTCAACACCAGAATAAACAGCTGGGGCAATGAACTTCATCACTGCAAACACCTGATGACTACTTCCACCAGCCCTTTTCTCTTTCTCTTGCAGGCTGCCCATTATTTTTGTCCTCCTGGCAAAAATTAGCTATCATCAGGCTTTCTCTCTCAGCCACCCTTTTTGCTAGAAACTAATCCTCCTCAACACAGTCCATTCTTCTGGCTGTTGCCATTCTTTGTTGGTTACACCGTGTGCACAAATTAATTAGGGCTCGGTTTAAGGGCTGACTCAGCCAGTTCACAGCACAAATGAGTGCAGCTGTTTTTCTGCCTGAGATTTTCAGCTCCTTTTGGGGGGATTTTTTTTTTCCTCTTGGTTTAGGAATATTGTGTATGTGTGTATGCATGTGTGTGTGTGTGCATACAAATTAAACATGAGATTTTTGGCAGATTAAATTGTCTAGGGAAGTTGACAACATGGATCTGTTTAGCCCATCTGCCCCTGAGGATCCAACTGAATTTCTTGCAGAGTTATAGGGTTAGGACTACTGAGTTTCCAGTGTCACAGGGTAAATTCTCTACCTCAGACATGCTGGCATTCTGATCCTGGGAGGTCCTCTGTCCCCCCCATCCCTCC